>JAHWFP010092064.1:0-43203 GCA_023313725.1 Lithobius niger | reverse complement strand
CATCTAAAATTTGGTGGTCATATTTTCATTTTCTTCGGCGTAATTCAAAGTCAAATACCAAGGCAACCTATCACCGGTCTTGGCAAAATGATTTAATACTTTTTGATCGACGGATATGCCCCCACCCCTCTCCCCCGAGTGACTTCACACGCATATTACACCCCTTTTTTCAAAAGGCTCATGACATGACTCAAGTAATGGAAAATATGACCACCAAATTTTTGATTACCCCCCTTCCTTATCGAAGACCTGAAGTAAATATTATCCCTTTCACTCAAGATGCAAAAATACTGTGCCCCCCCCCAAAAAAAAATATGCTCTTTTTGTAAAACTATTGAGTTTGTCTGCAGATGATGTAGCCAAATTAAGTAAGGAGCTCTCCACACCGACAGTTACCATTAGTTGGAAGGAAACGTATAAATAATGACCGGTCAATTAGAAGGTAGGCCTATTCATTAATGCACCATATCGAGACTTCATGTTGAAACGAGTAGTCTTTAAACTATTAGACACATATATGTTGCTGTTTCGTGCTGTGGCATCAACACGTCGTCTGCTATTTACTTTCGTTTTATATGTGTCTTTTCGCCATGATACGACGACGATTTTAGGTTTCATATTCTGGATTCCCATCACCACTTTTGTCGCAAAGTTGAAGGTAATTCATCCAAGTATTATTTTTTTAAATGAGGCTCTGGAGTGTCCCAACAGGACAGTTATGTTTTTTTTTTACGTATGCGTCTTCCTGTATGCAACAATCAAATGTTATTATTTTATTCAGTTATGTCGAAAAACGTTATTAACTATAAGGACGCAACGTTGTTTTAATTTGCCATGTTTTTTAAAGTTCACTTGAGACCACCTGCACGGCGCACGCTCGTAGGAATTTCCTTAACTATGCAGAATTTCGAATTTACAAGAGTGTTAGATCGATAAATTCAAAAAATTGTAATTTCTTCCATAATAATTATTCGATTTACGGCAAATTCGAGCTCAACAATACTTTTGAAGGTTTCTAGCCATGTCGCAAATTTCATGCCAATCCGACGTTTTGTTTGGGGTCCACCCACACTACAAAACTGCAAACAACCAACCAACCATCAAACATTTTGCAATTGCGTGTCTGTTATAGGCTATGCTATGCTCGATTCGCTCGTTCCGCTCCACCAATAAAAGTTGAGTATTGGTTCACTCATTCGATCTCCAGATTAGGGCAATAAGTTTCAACAAGCACAACAAGAACTGACCAAGCTGTAAAGGCCAAATGGATATATTGTTGCCATTGAAATTTGTAATACAGTGAAAGAGTTGTGACACAACCCCAAATTACAGAATTTCGTTGATCTTTGTCAATTCTGGTGGAAACTATAGGGATTCAACGTTTGACTTTTGACGTGAAAGTTCATGATGAGATTTACATAAGGACGTGGTTCTTGACAGCTCCACTTTTAAGTATCATCACATTACGTTAATGTCGAAATCAACACTGTATTGTTGCAACAGAATTTCAGGATTGACGTTCACTAAATAGAAAATATATTTGCTTGTTGACATCGTATACGGACATGAAGGTAAGCTTTCACTGCAACGTCATGTCGGCAACGTCCCAAGCTGGTAGGTCGACCTCTGACCAGCAACATGCACGGTTTAAGTTATCAAAAGGGTAATGAAGAGGTCAAATTTATTTTTATCGGAAAAAACACCTGGAATATTGTCGTCTCTTTTTCTGAAAACAGTTATTTTTAATTCGCAAGTTATTTTTGAGTTCAATATTTTCATAAAATAGTGCAGCATGTTTGTTTTTGGAACTAGGACCGGAATGGAGCTTGCCTTATTATCGAAAAAAGACAGTAATTTTCTTATTCTTATTGAAATACCAAAATGGTCTGCAGGCCCTGATGCCATTCCGGCTCTATTTCTAATCAAATACCAAGGTAACCTACCACTGGTCTTGGCAAAATGATTTAATACGTTTTTGAATGACGGATTTGCCCCTGCCCCTCTCCCCGGAGTGACTTCACACGCATAATAGCCACATTTTGTCAAAATGCTCATACTATGACTCAAGCCATTATCGTCCCATCATTGTCACTTCACTAATGGGAAAAATTCTTGAATCTATAGCTTATAAGGAAATTCACTGAGGAGTGGGGTCTTCTGAAATGTTCACAACATAGTTTTAGATCAGACTTTTCCACTGCTAATAGTTTATTATCTTTTGCGCCTAGAATAGAGAAATTTGAATAAAAATATTCCAGTTGACGAGTTTTTATGGATGTAGTGAAGGCCTTCGATCGAGTCCCCACGACCTATTAGTACAGAAACTGCAAGCCTATGAAACCCAAGGTCCCATCTCCAACTGGATTTCCTTCTGGTTAACAAACCATAGTAATTGGTGGGGTGCACTCTGGCTCTGTGCATATTTCTAGTGGATTTCTAGTGGAACAGGGATCTATCCTTGGGCCATTACTATACCTGCTATGTTTTGACGAATTTTGTAGCGCATTGAGCACGCCTTCCAAAAATTAGCAGACGATACGAAAACCGAGATGGGCCTTGACAGAACAGATTCGCGCATTTAGTTTCAACATAGCATCAACCTAACTGGCGTATAAATTGGGAATTATCTATTCACCCAGACAAATCGGTCATTATGCAGTTTGGCCAACACCACCAATATTGCTGGGGCCTACTACCTTAAAAACAGTAGCCCATATAAATGATTTGGGTATTGCTATTGATGTTACTCTCAAACCCACTGACATGGGTTTGAGAAAAATAGACACAAATTGCTGGAAATAATATTAAGGAAAATTGGAAATTAGCCAATTTTCCTTAACATGGGTTTGAGAGTCATTAAATACCTTAATCAATCGCACTATGCCCCAGGTATACCTCAACCAATACCTAACCATAATTAGACCAATACTCCAATACGGGGTTAATTTCTGGCATCCCTACTTGAAAAAGTTCTTTCTGTACCTGAAAGGGTGCAGCTGCACTTCACGAAAAAAAGTTTAGACTTTCTGTTTGCCATACGTACAAAACCTGAAAACTTTGATTATACCAACTCTTAAGTAGCGATACTCCAGGGAAAGCTTTATCAACCTTAGTAATATGTTTAAATTCAACTATGGTGGTCCTAAGCTCAGGAATCACTTTAAATTACAAACCTGTACTGCAATGCGCAGACATTAACTTAAACTCGAATTCTCATACCATAACCATATTTTTATCTCCAACCTTCCACCAATTTGGAATGCCCTTCCCGTCTCTGTGGTTTCGGCTCCCTCAACCAACTGCTTCAAAAACTATTTCAACGCCTGCATTTCAAACCATTCACCCCATTTCACTACTTTCTACCTTGACTAGGGCTACCACTACGGACCATTCAGTAACAATAGTAACTTACATAAAAAAAATGTTGTAAATCGTTGAGGGTGGAAAATTATGAAACTGGACTGACTCACACATCTAATTTAATTTACATGTGTATTGGAAATGAGTACGTCAAAGACGTTGTTCTAATACCTGGTAAAGGAAAACTATGAAATTATGATAATTGTTTACGAAATTAAGAATCCATGTGAACCAGGAATTTGCTAAAAGAACTAATTTTACTAAAATATTTATTGATATTACTGTTTTTATGCATTTTCTACTGCGACTGTTGTCATGAAATACTGTCAAGGCGTTTTGACGTATTTAATAAAGTTAAATTTAAGTTTCCAGTTTTTCGAACTTCGTGTTTTGCATCGATTTTACGATTCACAGCATAGACAAATAAACGCAACCATTTATTATTTATATTTTTCACTTCGGTTCAGCACTTAGTTCATTATTTACGGTAGTAGAATTATAAGTTAACGAACTAAGTTTTTGTGTGCTACCTTAATTTATTAAAGAAAATTATTTTACATTTGGAGATTTCCAACGATGTATAAACAGAAGTTGTAACTTGCTTGTAACGATAAGTTGGACTAGGCACACTGTAAACGCTCAAATCACAAAGGAAAATAAAGTTGCCATTTTGGAGGAGTTTAAGGGAATTTTGGGTGATTTGAGAGAAGGCTTAGAGGTTTTGGGGGAGGTTTTAGGTGTAATATACTTGTCAGAATCAAGCAGGAAATTGAAATTTTGAGGAAAGTAATAAGTTGAGGGTGATGGAGGTAATAGTATAATCAGAGGTGTGCGTTAAAAAAAATTAGCGGCGGTGTATGGAATTTTTCTGTCAGTTTTTCACCGTATTTAGGAGACCGCCATAAAATGAGGTGTGTGCCATAAAAAGAGGTGTGCGCAGTAAGTAGAGGTGTGTGCTGCAAAAATAGAGTGCGCCGTGCAAATTCTGCTTGATAAATTAGGTAATTTTTTGTTTCAAAGTGGTGTAAACAGGCAAGCCAATATTTCCAAGGCAGTATCGACTATTGCCAATTTAAACTTTTATACCGAATAATCCAAGTTTCTCGCACAATGCTCGTGGACGGGTAACCTGTAAATACCTTTTTTTTTGTAAGAAGCAAATAGCTGGTAATAAAATGCAAAAAAAATAAAACAAATATTTTCGCAGTGACGGTACATAGGGGAAAATGTACACTCTCTGCAGCAAATAGGCTGCATAGTAGGTGTGGTATGGTATATCATATAACTGTTAGTACGCTGAGTAAACAAGCACTTACTGCCAACACCCAAAAGTTTTGGGGAGGGGGGAGGCACAAAGGGCAAGCAACCCCCCTCCCCGACCTGAAGTTAAAAATAAAATTTGGTAAAAGGAGGTGTGACATAAATCAGCCAGTATCCTCACACTCACAGCCGTGTAGGTACAGGAATAAAAACGGATTAGAGTTCATTCGAACGCAACGAACTATAATTCGAACACCAATTCGCAAAACGTAAACCCACAAACACACACAAAATAGACGCCATAAACAGCAAAACGTTACAAAATTGAAAGATAAAAATGCATACACAAAATGAACACGTAATTACTCAAACGAACTAGAAATAACTACCTCAAACAACCTTCAAACACAAACACAGGCAAAAACTCTGCATTATCTAGGAGTCTGCTTGTTTCACAAATAATTAATGCACTCAAAATACACATATGCTCACTCACACAAAACAGACTTAATATATGAAACACAAACACAGACGAATATAAAAAAGTCTATATAATATACAATTTATGCGTGCACGCCCAAACACCGAAACATGGAACTTTTCAAACATAAACTGTGCTTTCTTTCTGACATAGCTATTGATCAAAACCAGTCCTTCTTCCCTGGTAATGGAGTTCAAATTATAGTTCGTTGCGTTCGAGTGAACTCTAATCCGTCGCAGAAGTATTACTAGCGCAAATAGCGCTTAACACTTGACAAAGGCCTCACAAGTACAGGCAACATGGCACTGGTAATCGCAGCCTATGCCGGCGCACAGTGGAGTTCAAAGATGCCGTCAAATTAGCATATTGCTGTTTTAAACTGCCAAAACAATTTGTGGTATTTTTTACAAGTCACAGATGGTTAATGTTAGCTAACAAAATCCACCTTCGTGAAATTCGCTCTCCTTCACTCTTCGTAGTATAGTTTGCCAGCCAATTCAGGTAAAACCAGCCGATTTTAAGCTGCATGATCGCAACTTATGGAAGCCTAATGGGACACACAACATTTTTTTTTTACACACGAAGGTGAGAGAAGAATGATTGCGAGAGCAAAGCGAAACACATATTGAAAAGGTCTACTTTACGTGGAAATCGCCCGCTCTGCTCGCTCAGTCCACGCACCCCCATGCTTCAGAAACACGAATGTTTGGCACCCTTTTAAAACCAGGTTTCCAAGCATCAAGTCAGTTGATACACAACCGATTTTAAGATCCGTATGTGCTGTGTTGCAAAATACGTGGTCCTTTTAGGTCATTTTTTCGGCTCATTCGGCCGCGTCTCGCTGCGCTTCAGATCATCTCTCTTTGCTCGAGAGGGTTTCATGAATAATATATGACGTCATGAACAAACCATCAAGAGGCTTTTAAAAAAATTTTGAGGATATTTTTTTCAGGGTTTTTCCCATATTTGAGGGTGATAATATCAAGTTACAGCGATGAAAATAGGCCTATACTGTGCGCAATTTAATTATCTTTCGTTTGGTCCTATACTCCCATCTTTGTAAGTGTTTTGGTTCCGGAGGAGTAGAGGTACAAACACACACGCACGCACATCGTACGTCCTCAATGATGTAGACTAGCGGATTCGCTCGTTTCGCTCGCTCATCCGCGTCGTCTCGCTGCACTCGAGAAGACTTCTTGCTGCAACACTTATGATACAGACAGACCTAACACATAAAAAACGATCAAGCAAATTATAAGAGTGTAGTATACGATATCGGTAATCTCAAGAGAAGGTATATTATTTTTTTACGTCCAAGGAGTCAAGCAAAAAGATCAAGTAATTTATCAGAAAAGCCCTATTTCTGATGACAAACGCTGATTTTCGTTCGCTTCGCTCACTCAATCAGCGCAAACATTTCCATAGTAACTTGACTGAATCAATGTAACCACTAGAAACCACACATCACTTGTAATTTGTGTTATTATGCACTTTATATGGGTTTTCTTGTCACACCTATTTTAAGAATATTGTTCTTTATGTCCTGCTCAATACAGATTTTTCCATGGGTGTCTTATCACTTCACTTTCTGATGATCCCTGACTTGGAGAATTTTCTGCAGAACGTCAGATGTAATATCCTACGAAGGTGAGAGATGAAAGATTGATAGAGCTAAGCGAGCCACACATTCAAAAGGTTTACTTTACGTGGAAATCGCTCGCTTTGCTCGTTCAATCCATGTCTGACACCGTTTTAAACCATATCTATTGTTTTGATTTTTCCCTGCATCAAGTCAGTTAGTATTAAACCAATTTTAAGTTGTATATGATTGTGGTGAGTTGTAAATACGTCATCCGTGCACCCTTTCCCAGACCATCTCTCTTTGCTCAAGGAGGTTTTCATGAACAAACTATGACGTCATGAACGAACCTCATGACGTCATGAACAAACATCATGCGGGTAAAAAAAACTTTGACATTAGTTTTTCAGGTTCTTTCGCTTCTTTGAGGATGATAATATCAAGTTACAGCGATGCAAATAGGCCTATTAAAAGCCAAATTTAATTATCTTTCGTTTGGTCCTACTCCCATCTTTGTAGATGCTTTGGTTCCAGAGGTGTAGAGGTATAACACGCAAATACGCATGCACGCACGCATGCACATCGTATGATTTTAATTATGTAGACTAGCGGAGTCGCTCGCTTCGCTCGCTCATTCCGCGTCGTCTCGCTGCACTCGAGAAGACTTCTTGCTGCAACACTTATGATACAGACAGACCTAACACATAAAAAAACGATCAAGCAAATTATAAGAGTGTAGTATACGATATCGGTCGAGAGAAGGTATATTATTTTTTTACGTCCAAGGAGTCAAGCAAAAAGATCGAGCAATTTATCAGAAAAGCGCTGTTTCTGATGACAAACGCTGATTTTCGTTTGCTTCGCTCACTCAATCAGCACAAACATTTCCTCAGAAAATTGACTGAATCAATGTAACCACCAAGAACCACACATAATTTGTAATTTGTGTTAGTATACACATTATATGGGTTTTCTTGTTTCACTTATTTTGAGAATATTGTTCTTTACGTCCTGCTCAGTACACACTTTTCCATGGGTGTCTTATCACTTCACTTTCTGATGATCCATCACTTGGAGAAACATCTGCAGAACGTGAGAGATGAAAGATTGATAGAGCAAAGCGAGCCACACATTCAAAAGATTTACTTTACGTGGAAATCGCTCGCTTTGCTCGTTCAATCCACGCACCTCCGTGCTTCAAAAACACGAATGTTTGCTACCGTTTTAAAACCAAATCAACTGTTTTGATTTTTCCCTGCATCAAGTTAGTTAGTATAAAACCTATTTTAAGATACGTCGTCCGTGCACCCTTGTCCAGATCATCTCTCTTTGCTGGAGGATGTTTTCAGAACAAACTATGACATCATGAACGAACCTCATGACGTCATGAACAAACATCATGCGTGTAAAAAAAAACTTTGACGTTAGTTTTTCAGGTTCTTTCGCTTCTTTGAGGGTGATAATATCAAGTTATAGCGATGAAATTAGGCCTATTAAAAGCTTAATTTAATTATCTTTCGTTTGGTCCGACTCCCATCTTTGTAGGTGCTTTGGTTCCAGATGAGTAGATGTACAAACACGCACGCACGCACGCACATCATATGATTTTAATTATGTAGATGTTAAAGTTGGACAGTTTTGCCATGGTTTAACTTATGTTTTAACATAGTGGAACCATGAGCTAGAGTGAGGTGTAACCATAATTTAACCTACGTAAAAATACAGTTAAAACTGCACTCAGCATTATAATGAAACAGTAGTGTGGCTCAGGTCAAACCTCTGTTAAAGCATGCTTAAAACAGTAGATCAAATTGCGGAACAATGACGAATAAACCTATGTTAAAATATGGTTTGATGCCTGTTAAAATACAATCATTTTAACGTTTAATGTATGCTAAAGAACAGTTGAACCTCAAGTAAAGTTAAGGTGTAACCAGATTAAACATACATTAAAGTGTCCTAAACCTGCAGTAAGCAATATAGTACTAATGCCTAGTATGTTACGATTATAACCTGTGCATGGTAGGATAAAATTGCAACAAAAAAAGATTAATATTTCTAATCATTATCATTCTGCTGTTACAGTCACTTATAGAATTATATTAGGGTTACCTGTTCATATTCTATACACAAATTCTACATGCAATGCATTGGACTTACCAAAATACAAATACAATCTATTACGAACTTACCTTACAACATAACCTTGCCGTGATTCCTACTCTTGATGCTTGGCAAGCTTTGCAGTGGTGATAAGGCCTCATAGCATTACATTGGCAAATAGGATGGTGGCGATGTTAACTGAACTGACTTGGTGCTAGGAGCTGAAATCTATTGCTTCCCTCCCACACGACCTTGGTGCAAACAGTGGAATAGAAAGCGAGAGTTACACCATGGATACTCCCACCTTCTCCGGACATGTATATCATATATTCGCTCCCGGTAAAAGTAAACAAATAAGGAATTTATTGCAACTGAAAAAATGATGAAAAATGAGTTCAAAGGTACAAAATTTGTTGAAAATGAATCGTTTTACAGGGATCTGAGGGACTTGTAGGCATCCTAACCTTTCCGTACACCTTCTCCCTCAGCTCAATCGCCGGGTCACATTTTGAATTTTGTTGGTCCCCTTCCTCCCCACAAAATTCTTGCGCATGCATCTTCTTGAACAATGTTCATTTAATTCACTAAAGTTTATTCGCAGCGCGTGAATAATTCCCACATATAAATTATTGTATTTTTTTTCGCGTCTGAATCTGCATTGTAATATAAAGGGTGTCCACTAAATATACTGACAAACACTGGGTGGTTATATGCACCACGAAAACATGAAACTATTGCTTATAAGTACAGGTGCACACGTGCAGTACCGCATTTGCGGTTTGGTTTACGTGCCATTTGTTGGGTACTGCACACGTACCTGCGTCAACGTTGCGTTACCAACCACCGCTCGTGTGGTCGTTTTGCACCGCAATTCCCCCCCCCCATCTACGCAGCGGTACCGCAGCGTTAAAAAAAACGCAACTACGTCTCTCAGTACCTTGTGTGACTTGAGTGGTGCACACATCCGTCATTTACCACAAAAGTGTTACCGAAAGCGTCCAATTTCGAAGAAATAGACATGGAATTGTTTATTGGGGGAGTAAAGAACTATCCTGAAATATAAAACGTTGCTGCAGAAATGATTGAAGACACATTGGGAAGTAATTAAAGAACATATCCGAATTTTTTAGTTAATCTTCAAAGAATGTATAATATATTCCCCTGGTACGTCTTAATTAAGTAAATGAACGTACCAAATATCGTCGCATTTGTTTGAAAATATATTTTTTGTTCACGAGGTAGGCGAAAAAGGCAATATCGTCATCATCGCCTGCGTCATCATCTGGTTCAGGTTTTCTTTGACTTGGAGAAGGCGTATGATACGACGTGGCGTTATGGGATTCTCCGTAATCTCTATAACTATGGCTTGAGGGGACAGATGCCACTGTTGCTTTCTGCTTACCTCTCAGGCCGTTCTTTTCGCGTTCGTGTCGGGGCGACTCTTTCCCGCCCGTTTGTCTTGGAGAATGGTGTGCCTCAAGGTGGTGTTCTTAGTGTCGTCTTGTTTGCTATAGGGATCAACCCCATTGCTCAGCAAGCTGCTGTTCCCCAGTCATTGTTTGTCGATGACTTCGGCCTGCGCTTTCGGGCAGCTCGCAGGCAGACCTGCGAGCGGCAGCTACAGCTGGCAATTAACAAAGTCCAGACCTGGGCGGTAAGTAATGGTTTCCGGTTTTCTCCGGACAAGACTGTGTGCATCCACTTTTGCCGCCAACGAACACTGCACCCGGATCCTTGCCTGTACTTGGGGCAGGCACAAATTCCTGTTGTCCCACATGCACGTTTCCTGGGTCTGGTGTTCGATTCCAGGTTGTCTTGGCTTCCACACTTACGCCAGCTTAAAGACAAGGCTTTGCGGGCGCTTAACATCTTGCGGGTCCTGTCGGGCACTTCATGGGGTGCCGATCGCGCTGCCATGTTGCGCCTCTACCGAGCCCTTGTCCGCAGCAAACTTGATTATGCGTGTATGGTCTATGATTCGGCTAGTGACTCCACTCTCCAGATGTTGGACACAGTGCATCACAGTGGCCTGCGTGTGGCGACTGGGGCTTTTCGAACTTCTCCAGTGGTCAGCCTCTATGCTGAGGCCTCGGAGCCACCTTTGGCCATTCGTCGGCGACAGCTTGCCATTCAGTATGCTGTGCGTTTGCGTGCTGTGCAATCCAGTCCTGCTTGGTCCATGGTTTTTGGGCAAGACTTGCGAGTCGGTAGACGCAGGGTGGGTAAGGGTGATTTCCGCGATAGGCTCCAGCAGTCCTGTCACGAGATAGCCTTTGAAATGCCCTGCGTCTTGAGGCTTGAGAGAATGCCAGTTGCCCCTTGGCTTGTCCCAGGTGGCAGTTTCATTTTTGCTCTGGCGTCCCTCCCGAAGGGTTCCACTTTACCAGCAAGGTACTTACAGGAGTTCCGGCGGCTGAGTTCTCAGTACGCCGGTTATCAGCGCCTGTTTACTGATGGGTCGAAGTCCGACGTTGGCGTGGCGTGTGCTTGTGTGTGTAAGGGTGTAACGATTGCCCATCGCCTTCCATCAGGCTATTCTGTGTTCTCTGCAGAGCTTTTGGCTCTTGGTTTGGCGGAGGGGATTTGGTGAAGGGATCCTTGACCTTCAGGGCACGCATTTCATTGTCTTTAGTGATTCCATGAGTGCCCTGGAGTCCTTGGCGAATTACAATCCTCGGAACCCCTTGACACAACGTGTCCAAGCTTTGCTTTCCCGCTTGCCTGGCCAGCGGAAAACCGTGCTTTTCTGCTGGATCCCGGGCCATGTTGGGATAGCAGGGAATGAACAAGCTGATTCTGCTGCGAAAGGGGCCCTTTCTGGCCCTCTCGGTAGGGATCTCAGCCTTGTTCCCTCAGATGCCTTTCCAACTCTGCGTCTGAGGTTACACGCTTTTTGGCAAACCTTGTGGGACAGACAAGACGGTAATAAGTTACGGACCATTAAAGGCACTGTCGAGGAGTGGCACTCGGCGTGTCGCCGTAGTCGCCGTGAGGAGGTTGTGTTGGCCCGTTTGCGGATTGGTCACACCCGGCTTACTCACTGTTTCCTTTTGCGGGGGGTTGACCCTCCTGAATGTTCTTGGTGTCGGCGGCCACTTACGGTCCGGCACTTACTTGTTGATTGTCGCCATCTTGATGGTGTTCGTCGTCGGTTCCATCTTCCGCATGACATTGCGCGTCAATTGGGCGATAAGTCTGTCCTCCTGTCCGGTGTTTTTCAATTTTTGCAGGAGGTACAGATGTATGACAAGATTTAGATTAGGGGTTTGAATAACATCTCTATAATGTGTGGTGCAGTGGCAACCCGGACCACTGCACTGTGACTGAGGTTGGCGCTAATGACCAAGTTGTCGACGCGCCATTAAGCCTCAATCCCCCCCCCCCCAATATCGTCTCGTTGGTTTCAAAATATAATTTTTTGGACACGGGGTATACAAAATAGGTTGCCGCCCGAATGCGTGCAGGCGGTTGACGGTCATGTGTGCATTGATTGGCTACGTCAACGCAGCAGAGCCGCAGCATCAATGCGTGTTAAAAAAAGTATGTGTCCATCGGCACTAAAGCCATATCCGAAAATGGGCCGTTACCAAGCTACAGGGTGTAGAGGTTTCTAATGAAACCGTTTTGTTGGGAATAATCAAAGATGCTTAAAGATTCAGAACATAACTTGGCACACGCTCACAACATTGTTGGTGGTTTGAAATGGTAAAAACTCAAATCCATCAATACAGACTCTAGCGGCACATTTTTTTTTGGGGGGGGGAGTTGAATAGTTGCTTTTTTACCGTTTCTCTACAACCATCCAACGTTTGTCAGTATATTTATGGGACACCGACTGTAGCTTACTTATAATAAATTGCGCTAGATTTCACGCAATGTGCATATGCACCTTCTTCTTGCACCGCTTCTTATTCTTACTTTTTTTTGTTTTTTAGGAAGGAAACTGCTTGCGTTTATGAAAATCGACTAATCTCTTCACCTGGAGAAATGATGGTCGCTGGCTCCCGTCTGTCCGCAGATGACTGTCCTTCAGATAATGTCCAGTACAAGTCCTTACCAACAAGATATTCAATTTGCTGCCAGTTGCAATACGTCGGATACCATTATGGCGGCTGCAGACGCTTGTAACAACTTATCACTTTTATTAAAGCATTGTTGTTGTAATAAATGAATTCATGTTCAACTTATTGCTTTCACGCTTTTGCCCGAGTTAAGTATTTCATGGTTAGGTAGGCCGAAAGAAGTAGCACACACACAATTGTTTTCGGGGCGAGGGGGTGGTGGACAAAAAAACGAGCATGCTACCATTATTTGTACACGAGCAGTGCTATGTGTGGCGGTGGTTGGGCTGCGGGCTACCTTTCACGTCCTATAGTATTGGTGGAATCGTTGGGATGAGCCACTAATCGTTACGATTAGTTTAGGAAAGTACTCATGTACTTGGCATGCTTAATGATTGAAAGGAATCATTAGCGTGTAAAATAAATACACGAAGGCACGAGTTTGGAGGGCATATGGGAATAAACACGTGTTGTTACTATAGTGGCTTGTTGAGACAAACAACAACTTTTTCTACACACACAAAACTTCGCCGTTCCGAGGATACACTACAGACTCCACTGTATGAGAAATAACCGTATTTATTGATCGTTAACTAAACTGCTTAGTAACGACCATGACAATGCAAACATAATAGTGAACGTAAGCTCACGCCTAGGCTGTAATAAAACATTGGGTCCATTCTTAAAATACAAATGCATGTTACGTTCCCAGCTCGTTGCTAGGATTTACCTTTACTTACGGGACAAACAACACCTCCAATTAGAAAAATCAGCGCCTGATTACACCATTTCTATCAAACGTGACTGCTGTCCCACAGACCAACCACCACCACACATAGCACTGAATGTGTGTAGCATAACTGTTGCGAGGTGAACACTAAAAAATGGGGTCAGGATACCGATATTTTTTGTAGGAACTGACTAATAAAGTAAGAACTGCTTATTGCAAACCTGGTTAAATTTTGGGGTGTATGACACTGCCCCCCAGGATTATTATTATGTTTTTTAAAGTATGAGTCCCGCCTTTTTTCGGTTGGGTCCCGTAAGTAAAGGTAAATCCTAGCAGCGGGCTGGGAAAGTAACTTGCATTTGTATTTTAGGAATGGACCCAATGTTTCATTGCAGCCTAGGCGTGAGTTTACGTTCGCTATTATGTTTGCATTGTCATGGCCGTTACTAAGCAGTTTAGTTAACGATCAATAAATACGGTTATTTCTCATACAGTGGAGACTGTAGTGTGTCCTCGGAAAGGCGAAGTTTTGTGTGTGTAGAAAAAGTTGTTGTTTGTCCCAACGAGCCACCATAGTAACAACACGCGTTTCTTCCCACATGCACTCCAAACTCGTGCTCTCGTGATATAACGCTTGCCTAGTGTTGGTTTCCATAGGAATATGTTGCTCCAGTAACGAAGTGAGTATATTGCTGTAAGGAGTCAGGAATATGAGGCCTCTCAGCATTGCTTTAGCGATGTTAAATCAATGACTTGGCGCTAGAAGCTGAAATCTGCTGCTCCCCCCTTCCCCCCAAACTGACTTGTCTGGGGGAAAACGGTGTAATAGAGAGCGAGAGTTACAACATGGATACTCCCACGTTCTACGAACATGTATGGCATTTATTCGCTCCTGGTAAAAGTAAAAAATAGGATAAGGCTTCCGTAGGAGCAAGCGTGCATGCTATAAACAGGCGCTTCATTTCTTGTGCTTTAAGAATTCCACAATGTAAATTGGTGTCATGGAAACGACTATTCCTGTATGTGAACTACTTGAGACCAATCTGGTAATCTGTTTTTTTTTTGTAAAAACATCATATTGTTGTCTATTTGAACAGTCCTGAAATCTGAATCGGCTATCTGCCGGCTGCCATCAAATATTTTCTACAGTAGCTGATAAGGATCAACAATAAAATTTGACTTTCTACTTGCCGGCCAGAAAATATATACTACCTGTAAACTTATTTGCATTCATTTCCTGAGTGCTCGCTACCCTGGAGGAATCAAAACTCTCTAGATATGCCCAGCTCAGACAGCCACCTATGCATGCGTGGGTCCAGCACGCACAAGCCCTCCAGAAATGGTGTTACAGCGATAGCCAGCTATCTCTTTTCTTCCAGCCTCCGACTTGGTCACATCACCTGCTACCCGCCATCTTGTTTCTTCTCCGTTCGGCGTTCGCCGTTAGTTGTTCTTCCAAGCTCATTGCATCGTTCGCTATTCTTCCCGGCTACATAGCAGCTGATTTCCGTCACCCATCCCTCGTTGCATCTTGTTCCCATTAGTCACTGCTGCTCACACTACATGCATTCCACGACAATTGCTATGCTATTCCCGCCGTTCATCATTGGAAAGCCCATTCAACTGCGATTGTTCGCATCCGCAGCCGTCTTTCGCTAGTTTAATCGCCGCCATCTTGTTTCAACCATTCAATCCGACAGGAAACCTTCCGTTCACCGTCAGTTTGCTCGACGTTTGCCGCCGCTGCCCGTTCACAAGCCACCGCTGCGTCAGCATCGTTATCGGGAGACCGTTGTCCGTTCGCTCGCTACATCAAGACTCCTATTCGTTCGTTCGTTCGTTCGTTCATTTGCCATTCATCCCTACAAGGAATAGGGGCATTCGTTCCTTCATTTGCAGGTCATCCCTTCAAGAAGGAAAACCTCCACAAAACGATAACTTCCACATGTTGAAGACTTCCATTCTTTGTTCGTTCGTTCGCTCGTTCAATCGATTGATAACCACTCACCACTCGCACATCGTTCGCCACCGTTTGCTGCAGCGTTCGAGTCATGAATGACGCCGCCCATGCTGCCCTCTCCCGGAAAACCTCTCCCTTCTTAGCCTTCCAGCCCATCACGCTCGTCACGTTCTTCGACGTCCTGACTGAACGAAGATTCTCATCATTCAGTTTGTCCCGTTCGCAACAGCCAAGCAAGTGAAGCGTTCACCGTGTCACGGTTCCTCTTCAACCATTCACCGCTCGCAAGCTCGCCTAAAGAATTGCTGCTCGCAAGCTCGCCTAAAGAATTGCTGCTCGAGCCCGTTCGCCGTTCGCTGGCCCGACTGTAGTTTGCAAGCCGTTTGCCGCTCACAACCCGTTCGTCGCTTGCAGCCCGCTCGTCGCGTCAAGTCCACTCTCCTGTTCAGCAACTCTCTGTTCACGACTGAAGCTGAACTCAGCTCCACACCATTGTCCTACTCCTCACTACCATAATCATTCTTTGTTGGTACCCAGCAACCTCCCCACTTATTGCATCAGCATCTCGCATAGTTGCCCGCATGTCGTTTGTCGTACGTTGATCCACCCGCTACTAGAAACGCGACGACCGCAGCCCGTTCGCCGTTCACAAAAACCGTCCGACGTTTACAAGCCCATTCGTTATTGACAAGCCCATTCACCCTCCACAAGCCCATGCAAACCGTTCGTCGTTCGCAAGCCGGTTCGTTGTTTACAAGCCTGTTCGTCGTTTGCAAGCCCATCCATCGATTGTAAACCGTCCATCATTCGCAAGTCCGCTCGTCGTTCCCAAACCCATTCGCCGTTTGCAAGCCCGCACGCCATTCACAAACCCGTTCGTCATTCGCAACCTCACTCTCTACTGACAAGCTCAACGACCACCGCTACTGCCCAAGGGTCATTTGCCACATCTGCCTCTTGCAAGTCATTCAATGTTCGTCATTCACAAAGGCGGCCAACAGCTTTTCAATGGTTCGTTCATGCCTTTGCCAACATCATCAGAATTTTGCCAATCTTTATGGTTTCATCTACAGCATGTATTCTGAAGAATCGCTGTAACCCAACCGATGACGTCGCTATTTTCTCATCAACTATCACAACGCTTATCAATCATCCCCACTGAAAGAAGGTTTTCATCATTTACTCAACTTGACGCTCCCGTTCGTTAACGAACCCAATTCCATCTCTCTCTGTCTTCAGCCTATCACTCACCCTCTGATGAAGCCATCAGCGATCTCTCGCAACTCGCCTCATCATTTGACATTCAGCCTTACCAAAAGAACATTTCTTGTTGTGTTCGTCGTTCATCTCAAAACACATTCACACTCGAAAGCTGTTAACTCACTTCTGTTGAAAATCGCCATGCTCTCTACGCCACAAGTACCAGTTAGTTCAAGCATCAAAGGTGTCCATGGCCATACTATGCTGAAAGCACCGGTTCTCGTCTGTTCACGGAAGTCGAGCAGCTTCGGGCCCGATTTGGACTTGGATGAGCGACCGCCTGGGAATACCGGGTGCTGCAGACATTCACCCCTCTCTCGCCGCAAACTCGGCCTCTTCGGTCAATTAACAATCTATGCAGGGACGGCAACCACGAGGCACTGTCTTCGAAGTCTTATGGACTCCACACAGCAAAACCGATGAAACACCAACCCTAAATTCGCACCTTGCTTCTGCCTCGCTTCGTGGGTCTACTGCGTGATACTTCACATAATCACCCACGTCCTCCGTTCCATCTCACCACCCTCACAACCACCTCGGCTTGGTTTCATGGTAGGAAGGTCTCCTTCAACTCGCCGACCATTGTCTGAATGAATGTTCACTCGTACGTCTTGGAATGAAATCCAACAATATCGCAATGCCCCATCCCACAAGCTCCCGTAGCAGACATTGGTGAACGTTCAGTGTTGACGAACACTGAACGTTCACCAACACGTTCAGTGTTCGTCAACACGCACGCATTGTCACTATAAGCTCCATCACCTTTCGAATCACAAAGATCTTTCACGGTGTCCGTGTCAATCACACCACGCCACAGTGACTGCCATGATTTAAGACTCTTTCAATTTCATGGGTGAATCCACATCCCGTCTCCGTCACCGACCACCTGCTGCTGAATTTTCTTCACGAGTCACTAAATCTTAAACTCAACTTGAAAATGGACGACAACAGCTAAATTCCTTAGGACTGCCGGAAGTGACATCCAAACTCTTCGCGCACTTCTGAAGGAAAGAAGGCCTCACACAACGCCCCTTCAGGTCCTCCACGTCTCACGATAACACACCAAGACTCCTGTTTTGTCGCTAACCTTCCATGACCAGGTTTCTCGGAGAAATTCCAGACGACCAATGAACTGCACTGCACTGTGACTGAGGTTGGCGCTAATGACCAAGTTGTCGACGCGCCATTAAGCCTCAATCCCCCCCCCCAATGAATTTAATCACTTGGCCTTACGCCTCAACTCATTCTCTTTGGTTAAAAAGTCTCGTTCATTCCAAATCTTTGGGAATTCTACCTATCCAATGTTTATGTTATCCACTCATCAAACTGTCAATCAAGAAGGAACATCTTGCCACCAAGACTGACCTCTCGGCTCCTTAACCAACACCAATTCAGCTCGAAAGCCCTCATCGACTTTACCACCTTATGTTTTCCGAACCACATCCAACAGTTCCTCATCGAATTGCAACACTCGCACATTGCCACCTACGGTCCGTCACCCAGCTTTTGGCAGCTTTCGGACTTCAACCGAATCAACCTGGACTTCAACGAACTTCCCCACTCGACATTCAACTTCGCCCGGATCCTCATCTTCCCAACTTCACACCCATGGAAGTATGCTCGGCAGTTCGCCTCTTTCACAGGCTGCCCTTCACGAAAATTTCCATTGAATAACCCACATACTACTGTTCACTTCCTGGTCTTGGTGCTCCTATCACAATGGCTCTGGGGAACACCATCTCTTAAGGCCCATCACGTTAAACTCGGCAATATTACACGCATCAAACAATTCACTCAAGCCCATCTAACACTTTATCTGTCACCGTAAGCTCACAAACCCTCTTCAACCAGCTTGAATGCTCCTCCAAATCAACGCACCCATCCACAGATGATGCACTGTTCCTTGAACACCCTATCTCACTTCTGAAACATCTGTATCAATAGACTCTGAATTCAAAATGGTCTAATGCCCCTTCACACCTCTCTGAGGTCCGAACTTTTGCAACATGACATCTCACACTCGTTTCAATGCTCGACCTTCATCCAGAAAACCTCAACAGCAATGCACACTCTCTATAATTCCTCTCACTTCTGCTTACTCTTCAGGAACCTGACTTCTGCAACTCGCTCTCATTTGACATCCCATTGAACTCTAACGCAATTCTACCCAATCGATTAAACCATCAACCGCAACAAACCTGCCATCAAGAAGACCTTCCATCCCACTTAACTAAGTCCGTACCATAAGTGTCGTCATCCATTTGCCAAATTCCAACTTCCTCTAAATCTTCTCTTATCCTGAAAAAACATTATACCCATCCACGAAATAAGTCAACGCTGGAATCTGGAAAACTATCTGAACTTCCTCACCAACTCGCTTTGGCAATTGAAAGTTCCCTCCCCACTCCGACTGCCTTGCGCAGAAAGTCGGTCGTGACCAGAGAATGTTGCGTGTGCACCCAATCCACCACAACTCTGTCACAGGGGACCCACCTCACACCGTTGGGGACCCGCCATGACGGTGCCCGCTACCTATATTGACGAGGTGAACTGTATATGCAAATAAACTTACAGGTAGTGTTTATATTCTGGCCGGCAAGTAGAAAGCCCAATTTAACCTAGGGGAGGTCAAAATTGGTTTGTATTGTCTTAAGGAAAATATACACTACCTGTAAATACCCGCCCAACCTCCCCTCTCAAGTCACCGTCATGGCTGACATATTGGGAGGAAAAGTAAATGCTGGCTATCGCCGTAACACCATTTATGGAGGGCCTGCACGTGCTGGACCCGCGCATCCGCAGGTGGGTGTCTAAGCTGGCCGTATCTATAGTTTTGATTCCTCCAGGGTAGCGAGCCTCAGGAACTGAATGCAAATAAATTTACAGGTAGGGTATATTTTCCTTAAGGCAATAGAAACCAATTTTGACCTCCACCCTGGTAAAATTAGCCTTTTTTTATTACGGTTCGGAAAAAAATATATCTGTGATTGTGTTCACTTACGATGACAAAAAAGGATATTGTCTTTCTACACTTTTCACTAGATCTGGAAGACATTATATTACAACTCGGAATCCAAAAGTAAAATATGCAAAAACGAAAAGTATAAAACTGAAGGATGTTTTACCAGTGTTAAAAAATTTGGTGTATGCTATTGAACACAGCCAAGGATCTGCAGGTGAATTGCTGGACTGGATTAAGAAGTCATTTGTAAAATGTGGATTTACAGCATCAACGACTCCAATTATGGCATGGGTCAGAGCAGCGCAAAAAAAGTGCATCAAATAGGGATGTACATTGTTGTGGTAGCCTCCGTAATGAATTAGACCAGTCGTAAGATAAGTGTACGTAGTACGCTCAGTTCCGGTCAAGTGACCACCGCCGCATCTTGGATTATGACGTCACTTCCGGTTTACGACGCCACTTCCGGTTTTTGACGTAAATTTTCAGTTTTTTAACGTCATTTCCGACCTAAGAAGGTGTACGTACTACCACACCGGAAATGCCGCCATCTTGGATCCGCCGTATTGGACCTATGACGTCACAAACCGGAAATGACGTCAAAAACCGGATATGACATCAAAAAATGCATTTTTTACCCGGAAATGATGTCACAATTAAGTGTTTTACCCACCCAACATGATTTACCCTTCTTACCCCTATTTACCCCTCTCTACCCCTCTCATACATTGAAAACCTAAGAAAGTACTCGAAGTGGCTAAGACATTTGGAAGTATTAGAATTTCAGAAAAGAAATGGACAAGGAAACCATTTTAACTACAAACAACTGTTTTATTCATCGACACACAAACAAATTACATCGCAAGTATGGACTTGGGATGTATGTACATGTTCTTAAATTCATCATTGGAAAAAGGGACGAATGTACCATTGCGATCTATATAAGCAAACACACTAGTACTATCACATGAAGAAAACAAAAGAAAATCGGATGCAATGAAACTTTCAGTTTTACAGTTCATAACATCTTTAGTGGAACAAACGGACGATACAAATAGATGTTCTTCAGCCGTCTGATGGGACATACGTACAACATCCAAAGTCAATAGTACTGAATTAAACAGTAAAAACAACAACAAGAATGTCTTAAAAATTCAAGGGTGTTTTGCAGCATCGAGTAAAAGTGGTGCAACAAATGAACAGAGTTTCTAACAACATCCGTTCATATAGGTGATCATGTCCGCTTTTCACACAGTCTTTCCAGGAACTCGTCAGATCGATCAGCCAAATAGGCAGGGTCTATTTTACACAGTCCAACCAGTAACTCGTCATAACCCATTGGCTTGGGCTTCTTTTTGTTTGAAGGGCAGAAGCGTACCATTAGTTCAACAATATCGCTCCCAGTAACAACTTTGCCATTAAAAATAAGCTCACGGTTTTTAGTCCATTCCAGTATATCCTTACGTGATTTTATATGTGTTAGTTGATGTGAAGTATAAAACCTGTACGTTTCTGGTACTGTTGAATAAATAGCCTGTTCAATCTTAGTCAAAGACCCATCGACAGCTACTAATGAAAGGAAGACACTGGAGACAAGGTTTATACGTAACATTTAATAAGACATAAAAACTACAACCAATAAAATACAAAAAAAATACAAAACCTGCCAATAATATACAAAACCCTCCCCCGATTATTGACAAAAACAACAATAAAAGTATACAAGCTTGTAAAATAAACAAAAATCGTAAACAAAAAGTATCTTTAAGTCGGAACATGACGAAAAAGGTTGTCGTACGAAAGTAGTCATCATTGTCACATTCCAGAAAAATAAAAATAGTGATTTTTTGTCTCGCAACGTGTAATGACCATACGCAACAGAATCCAAGCCTGACACAATCAACGAACCTTTTTGCATCGGTTACTGATAAAGCCAATTTATTTTGAACAATGCTGTAAACTTCGTGGAGATAGGACCTGATAATAGACTGAAACTGAAATACTAGTGATCACGTAGACACCTATTGTAATGATCGAACGTAACAGTACCCTGTAACACAGATTTTTGCACCCCCTTATCCACTTTCTTGACATTATTATCACAAGTCTAACAATACAATTTACTCTTCAAACCAATAAATGACTCTATAGGCGTTGGATTGCATTCATCTTTGAAAATTCCTGGTTTAGCCTTGTTATCGGTACAATACAAGGGATGGCTCGTAGGGTAGGAGCTAGTATCAAAAAGATGTAAAGATTGAGCCATGTCAGCGTACACATCGTCAGTTTTGATTTCGTAAAAAAAACTATCAGTGTCGCTTCCCAACAATCTACAATTCTTACCGTATTTGTCTAACATGTAGTTGTAGTGATGAGAATACATTACCAATTTACTCAATTCCAAAACAGTACAGCCAAGAAAAACAGGTTTGTCCAAAGTAACAGTTTGCTTACGCATTTTGAAAAGCATCAAGTTATCGTCCAAAATATTTAAATACTCGACCGTAGGCTTGCTCATCAATTTGGGAGACTTTTTTACATTAGTACTCACTTTCACATTCATGTACCGTCTTACATTTTGAATGGCTTTCCCAAAAATTGAATTATTTGCCAGCTTGTAAAAAGATCTCTCAAATTCACTCTTTGCCTCCTTTCATTTCATGCTGTTGAAATTAATGTAAGGGGCCAACCAAGCCTTCTCGGTAAATTTAATACCAGAATGAATTTTCGTGACTTTAAGCCCTTGTATTGACGAGAGTTCAGTGGTAGTTGATGGAAAAGATGTTATGGCTTGGCTAGTAAATATGATGCTGGTTATTTGGTTCCATTGGGTTTATTGCAGTGGAGGTTGCAATTTTATGCTCACCCGACTTACACATGGAATAACCCTTGCGGTTTTACACTGGCTGTTTGTGCGACTTAAAGATTAGGGAAAGAGCAGAAAAGTATTGGTGGTAAATAATTGATGAACTTACATAATGTTGTAGAATAATTTTGGTATGAAGATCGAAATATTGGGTAAAGGAAAAGGCAAATAAATTATTATGGTTTCACTCCTAGGTCATACAGTTAGGAGGAATTGGAATGAAATGAATATAATACAAGTGGTAACCATGCATGGCAAACAAAGCATGACACCATGACTACAATGCACATCATGGCATGCATGCCCACATTGGCCTATAATAATACAGTCTGGACTAGACTCGAACTTCTTGGAAGCTCCTCTGTTAGGACATCCGCCACGGGCCCAGGAACAGTCCACCACTCCATCCCGGCGCCGAGCTGGGGCCGATGACCTTCTTCTTCAATAAATGTGGCGTCCGCCGGGTCTACCCACATACATCCGGCGCATCAGCACAGGATGGTGGCAGCTCAAACGCCAGCAACGGGTGCCGATACACCCTTTCGAAACGTAATACATCAAATTCTTGTAATAACAAATGTACTCCTTATGTTCATTCAAATGAGGAACTAATTTTCACTCTAAACGTAAGGGCCTTGTTTAGCAGCCAGTTTTCTGTTAAAGGGAGACAACATATCTTCAGTTATTACCACATGCTCGAGAGCCAAAGGATAGTTACTATGTGAATCATGTAAATTGTCAGGATACTGAATGTCAACCTTAACTATACAAGGAGGCAAAGAATTCAAATCGAGCGAAGCGAGCTCTCTTTCTGTTAACCACACAAAACCCGAATAAGGCAATGACTTGCTCAAACAAAAGCTGTACAAATTATTGGCATCAATGTACATGAGGTAACTTCGTTCAACATCAGGATCGTAATTTGACACTAATGGATTATTGGCACGGGCGCACCCTTTAGATATTATGCTAACACCACCTCGTATGGCTGCAGTGAAGTAATTGTACATTGTTACGTCTTGTAACAATTCTATCGGCTCACCTGTCATTTTAAGCGCAGCGTAACTCAGACCAGGGAGGGTGAAAATGACAAGGTCTAAATTGTATTGTTTCAGACTGAGAGCTCTAAATTGGTCGAACACATCGGCCAAAAGTGCCGCATCACCCAAAACGTACATGTTGCGATAGTGACCCAAATTCTTACAATTTGTTTCCCTCCAAACTGTACCAGCGTACGAATACTAGTCGTCGCTAATATGCGTATTAGTTAAACCTGAATAAAAGACTTCTTTGGGTGGTAATTGAGTCTCATTAAATTTGGAAAATGAGTCACAATAGGTATAAGGATATACATCCTTCCTGGTCAACAAAGCGTGAGTTTCTGGAAAGATTTTTCTCATTATAGGAAAATTGGTTAAGTTTCCAACCAAAGTACTCAATGAAGCGGACAAGAATTGAAAACTGTCTAAAAACTTGTAATTTCCAACTTGTATCGAGGTGAACCTTTCAGTATTTTATGGAATGACGGAAATGTTCTTATCTTTAAAATAAGACAAACTTTTTACTACGAGATGCCCGTCGTAGCATTTTAAATTATGACAGAATATGGGCAAAAAGCTCTTAAACCTACACTGTAAATTACACGCATTGTGTGCTGCACCTCTATATTTACCGCTCAAATGACAATGGTCACGTACCCCGATGTCACCAACATCGAACAAATTACCACAAATATAACAATAATAATAATCATTTTGTTGCCGGAGCAACAGGTCTGGCAAGGATGACTGCCAGCCTTAGTAGGGGCTGCATTTAAGACGTGTGTAAATAAAAACTAATAATAAAAAAAAAAACCTTGACAATGAGTCACGCTAGCATAACCTAACAACCAAGTATTTTCAGGTACCAAAGGCAGCATTCGTCCTTTAATCTCTTCAATTTCATCATAAACCACTTCTAAATGAGTAAAAAAGTCTTCCATGCAATTTTCACCTCGAAATACCCTATGAGCGTAAACGCTACCACCGTGTGCAACCACAACGTAAGAATAACCACTCGGTTGGTGTAAACTCGTTTTGTGAGTAAAAGAGGACGAAAAATCCGGCTTACACGAACTTTTTTTAGAAATTATCGATTCAAAATCTAGATACATCATGTACGGAACTGGTAATTGTTTGTCATACCTCGTAAACTCCATGTACGGTTTCTCAGTAGACATTTTGATTTGTTGAGGCTGAAAGGTGATCAACCAACCTAAGGTGATCAACCAAATCAGCGTTGGAACGGAAGTACGAGAAACAATAGTGACATACATATTTCTTATCGTTTGTATGCACCAACCTATTGAAATTCTTAATCCAACAGTAATGATTACTATTAACCAACAATAGTTTAACTTGCCGACAATTGGTTCGTTTACTCAAATAAATCGGAAAGACATTCTTGTTTTCGTACCTATACAATAAAATGCACAAGTTATTCCGTGATTCAAATTTCGCAATCTCACTTATAGGTGTAGGAAAGGAAAGCTCGCTAAAATCCAACCATTTGACATATTTACGATAATAGCTTACTCTATTGATGTTATCATTCGCGGGATACAACCCAGCCATGACACTGTACATGAAACACTTATTGTCATCGCACAAAACGTTCACTACAGCATGCTCATCTCGCAAAAATTTGTCAATTACTACATTTCCGCACCCGCCGCTTATAGGTACATACCTTCCCACGTGAACGTCACAGGGAAGGTATGACGCCTAAAAACCACCCAACCCGAACCGTGTTTCTGAAAAGTGTCCAATTGATCAAGAATTTTACCAATGGCACTAAGTAATTCAGTATCAATAAAATCAGAAGACAACAGTTGATGCGCACCACTGCACATATAGAGGGGCATTTGTTCAGTTTCTCCATCAAAACGTATTTTTTCCAAAACAATGCTGATGCAGAGCATAAATTTAAATTATCCCATCTGTTCGAGTAGAGAGAAGAACAAAGTCAAAAGGTGACGTTTCACGTTCTCCATAGCCACGAACGTCACGCGTATCGCTGGACAACGTGTACGTAAACCTTTTGAAGTACAACTTAAACGCCGACGCCTCTTCCTTGAACACTGGGGGCTCCAGTGGTCGGGTGGTGTGAGCCTCGATGCTGTGATGAAGGAAAGCATCGTGCGTCGGGAATGTATGCAAGCAGATGGAGCACGTGACGAGGTGTAGCCTGGAGTGTCGTCTTAGGTTGATGTCATTCGCGAAGGACCTATGACATACGTCATAAACGTGATTACGGTCGTGGAAAGTCCTCACGTGACGTGCCAGGAGCGCCCTCGTCCCGTATGTCCACCCGCACTGCCCACACGTGAACATCAGTACACCTGGAGAATAAAAAAGAAAGAAAAACATACAATAAATAAAAATTATACAGATGTATTTAACATAAAAATAAACAATTACACTACGAGCTTATAAACATAATCGTAAACAAATTTTTCTTCGTCTGGTTTAACACTTAAAAAATATCAATAATTTGATGAGGGGAAGCCCCTTCGCAACGTTTTAGGAGACAATAAATACAAAAATGACCACAAGTTTTCTTGTTAAAATCTTGAAGCTTTACGGTTTTGTACCACCACCTATTTCCATCACACCTCTTCTTTAAATGTTCGAGCAAAGTACTTGTAAGAGGTAACATTCCAAAACTATCAAAGTATTTGCAGTAACCCAAAACCACCCAATGACTGCCAGGTGTGTCACATTTGTCGAGATTAATAACTGACCAACCCTTTCCTTCCGGAATGGGATTAGAAGGGAACACACCCTGAAAATCACTACACAACGGAAGCAATTTATCGTCCATTTGTTTCGTATTCATTTTGTAGAAAGTACGTTTCGTTTTTCATCAATTTCCAACAAAGCTTCTTTTTCACCCAAAAACACAGCAGTGACGTTTTGAGCCAAGTCTGACAAAAACTTCAAGTCGACACGAACAATGCCATTGTTAACTAAAGACACGTGAGTAGGGTCGTTCTAGATTCTGTCGGCCGTCAAATCGAAACAAAACAATGTCTTACCAGTCAACTTGAAATCAGCGTAAGAAATGGCCATGCCAGTGTTGTGGTACTGTATTCCTAGTCCTTCGTACAGCGACATGTAAGCTTGCGCATATTTATTATTGTCAAAATCACAAGTTAGAGGTTTCGAGTTATGCATCACCTCGTCGACCGATAACGCCAACGAAGTTAAACCAAAATGTTCGAAGAAAAAAGGGTCGTTTTAATAAACCCCATTGAAGGCTACGTGTTTAACTAATCCTATAGCAACTCGACTCGGAACGTCACCGTTGAAAATATTGTCGATCGTCGCGCTGCGTGTACCTTGCAACAAAATGTGACTCTTAAAATTAGTTTTTCTGTAAGGATATTTTGCCGAGGAAACTGTACTGAGCGTTCTGGCGTGAGCTAGTAGAATAGAAGGTGAAGGGATAACCTTGCGAATATAAAGGGCTGCATCTAACGGAACGATGACCGGTGAGAGGACGGCGGTTACACCAGCGGCGTTTAAATACATGCAGAATTCGGCACGTTGAGGCACGAATTTGAATTTTGGTTCTGTATTATTTAGCAGAAGTCATGACTGGTTTACTAAATCGTGAATGACTCGTCCTATGAGATCGACCTCAGCTCCACTCGCCGTTCTGTTCTGTCGTGTAGCATAGGGTACAAAAAGTGAGGATTCCAACTGCGTTTGTTTTGCTTCACTACTGTAACTCAAAACAGTCTTCATGAATGCTTTGTATCCGTAATGGTCGTTGGTACCAGCAGCCAGTTTACTGTTCAGACTGATGTTAACTTGAGAAAAAAGTCCGTGCAACATCAAATCGACGGGCTCCATCAGTTTACTTTCGTCCGCTGTATAGGCCAAACCATCGCTCGATTTTACAACTTTTACACGCATGTAAATTAACGTTTGCGATATGTCGATATAATCGTCGGATCCTGGAACCAAAAAATCGATTACTTGATCAGCTCCTATCGTAGTGACAGGCCTATACTCTACCATTTTAGTTTTTTGAACCGATAACTGAACTGGACTAACGCTGAACAAATCAAAATTATTCAGCAAACACTCGCACGAATTTGGGTGAAGGTACGCCATACTGGCCCACCTGACGTAAAATGGCAATGAAGGGAGCAGGACAGGCGGTTATATAGGCAGGCTTAATCGAGAACGGTTTTAGGCTTCGACCCTTTCTTTCTTCGTTTTTTACAACACTTAGTTTTAGTTTTTGAAGCTTTTCTTTTTCGTTTAGGTCAACTCCCTTGTTGTTGTAATCTTCTTCCAGCTTCGCTCAGGACGTCACGGCCAGCTTCCGTAAACGTGTCACGAGAAGCATCTTTCCACGACTTGTCTCCCAGCACGTTGGAGCCTATACCGACGCCAGTAGAGAAAGCCGTTCGTCCAAGAAAACTACCTATCCCCTTTAAAAATGGCATAGCCATTCTTCCCAAGCTAGACAAAATTGACCCCAATCCGTTCCTGGTCTGAACTCCGTGACGACCGTAGTACATGGGTATACCTCCACCCGCCTGGTCTTACATAGTACTGAGTGTAAGGACACGTGCCTCTCATGATGTACGATCGATGTGTGCGGGGGAGGGGGGAGCAAGAGCTTACTTATAGTCTATGGAAGGCTTTTTTTACGAAAGTGCAAGACGACCACAGTCCTCCCATAATTACCGCATTCTATAGGCCTCCCAGAATCATCTGCTAACAAAATTTCAACAAATTGAAAACTTTCTTTTTGAATAGGAAAATAGTACTACCTATTAAACTCAATGCTGCAAACTTCTCCCGGCTGACCACGAACTGGTACGATTCTCAATAGGGGAACTTTGTAGTCACCCACGTGATTAGCTTGAATTAGATCGGTATATACGTAAATACTGTCTACTCGAGTATTAGTTGTTTCCATGACTGGTACCAAAGTTTCAACCGAGTGCTCCACAACATCCGGAAGCATTTCAAATTTTAGGAAGCCAAAACGAAAAGATAATTTATGACCCAAATAAAGCCTGACATACATTTCTTCGCCTTCGTAATTACGATATTAAACGTATGTGTACTTTCGTCGTACAAGATGCGCGGGTCCTCGGAAGTCTTCACATGATCGCTGTCGGGCAATTGTTTTTTTAAGTCTTGAATGTCGAGATTGACACAGTTCATTAATTCCTTGTAACTAGAGTATCGTTTCATGCCCTTAGTTGAAGGTAAAATTGTGGTGCTTTCGATAGGACTCAAATGGCCTCCTCCAACAATCTTTCCTTCCTTTCCGTAAAGCTGTACTCCAAAAGCCGTGCTTCCTCGTCAGCACTTTTAAAAATAATTGCAGAATCTTGATTTATGTTATTTAGAAAAGAAATTTCTCACAAAGCCACTTCGTAGTCACGGGACAGATTTAAAGGTGTTGACAACCGAGTGATGTATTTTTGAAGCGTATTATGCGGAAATATATCCATAGAAGAATTATTACTGGAAAGGGTTAAAAATATATCCTCACTCATCTTAACTGTTGAAAGTCAGAAACCCAACTGTTAAAGGACTTTGGATAACCTTCCCATTTAACCAAATACTCAGTACCACCTCCTCGTTTCCTACGTGTTCTCAGCACAGTTTCAATTTTTTTAAGATGCAGTCTCGGCTACTTTTTGTAATTCTTGCTTGTAAAAATACCGATAATCGGCTTGCAGAGCCAGTCTTTAACGGTATAGGATGTAATGGGATGTTTGACGTTTTTTCCACTCAGTTAGACAACTTCTTGAGTCCATCTTGGATGGTAGCCACGAGTGAAAATTTGCGTTTTCAAAGCCAGTCTCACCGGATTGGCGGTTCGGAACCCTCCACCACCGTAAAGATTTACAAAAACTTCACTGGTAGTATCTTCGTTAACCTGAGTGGGCTTCATTTTACTGCTGCGATGATAACTATCAATGTAGGATCTAACAATGCCCTGAAGTACATCGATAAATCTCATCGTATTGTTTTTATGTAAATAACGTGAAATTCGACCACGGAGCGTGAGTATCACTCGTTCGCTGATCCTCGATTTAATCTCTTCGTTGTGCGTAGTATACTGTTTGATGTTGTGCTGGCGTGGCAGCTATCCTATAACTCTGTTTTGGAACTCTCTCCCGGAATCACTGGTAAAGAACTCCACGTTCGAGGCACGTGAATTGAGTAAAATATCACGTAATGCTGTTGAAACTGAAATCGCATCTTTTCTTGTAATAGGACGAACCTACAGGTATTTCGAGAAGGCATTAATTACGACCAATAAAAAATTATAGTTGTCACAATACGCCGCAAGGTTGGACACGTCAGCTAAATCGACCGAAATTGTGTCTCTCTCGTTCTTCACTCTGATCCAGTTTCGCTCAAACTTCCTGGTAACTGGCTTAAATAAAGTATACGTGTCCTGAGAGTGCAGCCAACGTTTAACAAAGGCAAGCGTAATTCTACGATCAACGAGTGAGACCCGCTTATGAAGGCGTCTCGCACCCCCCAGGCTACCCGAACTTTTAGGATCGTATTAATGGGTGTTCAGTATGTCATTAAAAAAACTCGGCTCGATCACAAGGATTGTCTTTTTTTACTTTTGCTTCTGCGGCCACCGATAGCGCCTCGGGCCGTTAGCTTATCGTCTGTTGAAGAACGTAATGAACTAGCGAGGGGTGGGGGTGTAGGTTGTATTATACCAGAGGACCAACGTAAGTAACTCTTCCAGGGAATTAAATTAGAAACTACCGACCAGCCCGGAGCATGCATCATCTTTTCTCTGAATGATTTATTATCAGAAATTCGACAGTGTATCAGCTGATCTACGTTCGAAAACCGGGAATAGCTAAACTAGTTTTGTGGTCCACGATTTGTCCCATAGGGTCGTAAAGCACTTTGCCTTCTTTTAAAAATTTCCCTATATGACCTCTGTATTTGTCCGGTACCCAAAAAACATAACGATCCTTTTTAGTAGGTTCGTCGTAAGGGAGAGCAGCTACGATGGTGCCTTTTTCCCCGCTATTATCAACGTCAGCTTTGGTTCCTCCATCATCCATATCGCTCCAGTCGAATACCGTCGTTTGCGGCGCTGCCGTGCTCGCTGCTGCTGCTGCCTCCCCTCTGAGTGGCTTACACCACGCCGATGCACCCATGGGGGCGGGGGTGGGGGCACGCCCCCCTACCGCACTAGCAGTAGGGGACGTGCTAGGACTTACACTGGATGCGGGGAATGCGCTAGTGCTGCTAGTGGCTGGTGTGGCTGTCTGTTGCGTCGATGGGGGGGGGGGATTGAGGCTTAATGGCGCGTCGACAGCTTGGTCATTAGCGCCAACCTCAGTCACAGTGCAGTGGTCCGGGTTGCCACTGCACCACACATTACAGAGACATTATTCAAACCCCTAACCTAAACGAGGGAGCTGACTGGTGTGGTCGACGCACCCATTGAGGACATTAACACGCGTAAAGCTCCGACACATATTTTCCGTTAATGTCTAGAAAACGTTGGAGTGTTTGAGTGAACAGTTTGGCTTTGGAAGAATCGTCAATGTCACGGTTTGCCAGTACTTCGCGCATGGCGACGTCAAGATTACCCAACCGATGAATTTAAGGTGATTTGGTCAAGACGTTGGGGCTCGGAGCTGCGCCGGAAGTCGTTGGTAAGCCAGCCGCAGCGAGCGCGGCAAACACGTCCGTGATAGGTACTAGTTGCATGCGACGAAACATAGTTCGTTTAGGTTAGTTTTCTTTACCTGGCAAATATTCCACTCACAGCGTCTATTAAAGGTGCCGCGACGGCGCCCAGGAGCGGTGCCAATAATGGAAAAAAAACCCTGTTTGGAGTTTAGTAATGTTTTTAGTTTTTTTAACACGTGAACATTTTTTTGTTGAAATTGCGAGCAGAATTTTCTTGTATCTCCTGAGTTTGGACTTTAGAGCTTGATTTAACGGAAAATTTGCTCTGAGAATATTAAGAGTGACGGAACAAATTATATCTTGGATATTTGCGCAATGCTATTAGAGTTTTTTTCACGTGCGGCTTGACTTTACGGGACGAAAGCAGAGCTAACACAGGTAGATAGTCTTTGACTCTCTGCTTAGACATTCTTGGGCATGTAAACAACGAGAGGTGTTTTGAACAAATCGCCTCTGAAACGTAAATGGTCCGGCATATTGGGTCGAAGATCTAAGAACAAATACCCACGACCGCCCATCGTAGCTGCCTTATATATGCTAAGTAAAAAGGCTGGTGTGTATCCCATTTGAACCGCCAGGTGACGTAATGTAGAAACGTCACATACATTCTTGAACAAGTAGAAATAATGCATATTTAAGTTGACTACGTAAATATTTCTGATACAAGTTATGACTTATTAATATTTGAGTTAAATTACGGTGGTGTCCTCCTTTAACCCAGGCGTTGTTTAGTAATTCGATTTTTACACAATACGACAAATCGTCCAGACAAAGTAATGCACCCAAAGGCATGGATTCGTAAATGTCTTTGTCGTATCCCTGTATAAAGGTTATAGAAGTTTGCACTTGGATTTTAAAGTTTCGTAAGCAGATTGCCATGCTCCCTAGCAAATAGTTACGGATGTTGGAACGGGATTGAACACTTCTTTGGCATTTAAAATTAATTTAGAAACTAATTCAGTTTTTCCAATTCCCAACGGACCTACTGCGATATGATTGCTGGGGTGCTTTAGGGACAAATCTATGGCTGGTTTTGAGGGATCAGTAAAGGGTGGCTGGCTTTTTATAGTGGAAGGGAGTGTACCTTTAAAAAAATAATTTGAACTGTGTATTAAATGTTTTCTTACATGGAATAAAGAGTGGTGGTGATGTTTAGGAAATAAAATAGTATTTTACATCTCAAATATTGTTTTTTATTTAAGCAACTTAGTTGTGAACTCAATCTCGTTTTTGGGCGGAGAGTACTGAGCTTCTGCATTCGCGATTCGAGCCGCAACATAAGGGAAGTTTGCGGCATACTTTACTAAAAAGGCGTTGCTTAAATCCAACGGAGCTTTTGTATATTTTGCGAGTAAGTTAGGTAAGAGCAGGTCAAAAGGCACTAAATGACGGTCGGCAGTATGCAACGTTTCGAGTGGGTGGGGATCGTGTTCGTAATAGTAAACAAAGGCAGAGGCACGATCTTGTGAGTAGGATTCACCGATTCCGTAGGCATTAATCCTAACACCACGTCCAAGTTGACTGGTCTTGAAAAACATAAATAAAAATCGCGTCAGTTGTTGCACCGACGCAAAATCCTTGTAAATCAAATTCGTGTTCGAATATTGACAGACAATAACACATCATCTCTTTATCTATCTGTCCGTGAGCAGATTGTTTCACAATGGCGTAACAAAGGTATAATTCGCCTACCTTGGGTTGCTTAGGCGTGAGTTTCCTACGCTTGAGCCAACAGGTGGGACGGCACTTGTTTTCCCCAGACGGCGTAGGCGGCTGTTAAGCTGGAGTGGGTAGTTCTGGAAGAGGCTCAGTGGACAACGTTGCATCCATCGGTGGCCGGTAGCGGCTGATTGTAGTGGCTGGACGATGCCGGAGTCAGCTGGTCGTAGTGGCTGGACGGTGGGAGCTGCTCCTTCGTCGAAGGGTTGCGCAACTAACGGTGGATAGATGGGTGAGGAGACGTGTAGGTCCATCCTCGTCGTCGCGCGTTCTGATGACTGGGTGATGGGTGAGAGGTATTAAATATGGGTGGAAAAATTTTGAAAATTAGTTCCGCGAAATAAATTTGTAATAAAATTTTGCCTTAAAAAAGCTACAAGCTGCAGCTACGTGATTAGGACAGAAATGATTATCTGTCCATTTCACAATAAGAGGGGGCCAATGGGGTGTTAGTAGGTATTTCCTTGCAAGCTACGTTACATTTTTTCTCTAGGTATTCTTTTAATTTTTTGTCCCCATTGACAAAAATACAGTTCCAGTGGAGACACACTGCAGCCGCTTGATTTCATTACTCACAACGAATATTGGAGTGTCTAGCACCTCATTTTTCAACTCTTGTTGCAAAATGAACTTTTCACAATACGAAATAGTTCTTCGTTCCTTTTCAGTGATGTCTGATTCTAGTACCTATTTCGGTATTTTGATAATAAAATGTTGCTTTAAATCGTGGCCGACCAATGATAGTTCCTTGATGTAATAAAGTCCGTTCATCGTGACTGCATAAAACGTCACGATATAGTCTAATTTTCTATTGAAAATTTTCAATTCTGATTCGACAAGAGTTGAATCCATTCCGACAGCTGGTCGACTGTGTCTGTTAAGACTTTAAATTGATCAACGTTCAAATCTACTGACATCCTGTACGCATTGGTGAATTTCACTCTGGTTTCGTTCAAAGTTTGCAAATGATAACAGGTGACCGTGCACTTTGACGTCTCGATCAAAACCGCAAGTGGGTTTTCTTGCTCAATAATAATGTAACTAGCTGGGAAAGAGAGAGCTAATGTTGTAGAAGTCTTCGGGACTTAACGAAATACCATATGCAGTCGCCGTGAATCCCACTGGGTTAGCTGCATACCGTCTCACATGGACTTTAAGGCTATTGTTGAAATTCCGACACCTGAGCAAAGAAATTGTTCCCAAGATGAACTGAATATTTTGGTTTTATAGGGAGTAGTGGATTTGCCATACAAAAAGCACTAAATTTCGTTAGAAAAAAAGAAAGTAAATAAAAAAAAAAGGTTCGTTGAGAAATAATTTATTCAAAATCGAGGTCAATATTTTCTTTCAAGACATTTAACTGCTGAACCGTAAAAAGTGATTAACCCATTATCAGAAAAGAAAAGAAAATCTTTGTTGTTGTCAAGAGTTACAATTGATTCGCCCGAAAGGTACAGTAGCGTCGGTGTGCCTGATAGATTAAAGAGGCCTTTTTCCGCGAAAGAAGGTAACGTCTGTTCCATTTTCTCCTATTCTTGTAGAGATACCAAGAAAAATTGGCTCTCGTGAATCACGTAACTGCCGTCTACGACTGAAAACTTGGTTATTTGAGCAGCTAATTTGGAATAATTTATTTTCAATATTAAATTCCCACCCAAATTTAAAACAAAATCACCCACTGGAGCCCCTTTTCTGCGAACAAAGAAAAGAAAATCACTTTTCGTTGAAACGGAAATGTACGTCAAGATTTGAAAATAACCACTCGTTACCTCGTTTTACTGCATGTGCGAGATTCGAAAATAGGAGTAACGATATTACAACGCAACCGTTATAGGCCTGTGTTTGAAATGTGACGTATCCTGTGGGAAACGATACTTATATTTTCAAGTTTTTCTGACTGGTAAAGAGTTTGAGGCAAATTTGAAAGGAATTGCCACGCGTTTAAATGGTTATAAAACCTGGCCCAATCATGTAGAGATATTTTTACCCCGTTTAAAAGGTGAACTAGTCCCTCGTAGGTAATTTGGAAACGTCTGATATGTGCGTACAATCCCGTACCTGGTGCGGTGAATAACAATTTGTGCACACCTCCTAAATCATAAAATTGTAATTTCATGAATTCGTAAAATTCACCCATATTTTCTATACCTTTGAAACCTGGTAAGGGTAAACAAAAAAATAAAATAGCTTTAGGTCTAAGTTCTTTGTTTTTTAAAACTAAATAAAAGCTAGAGAGAAGAGCAATAATGTATTGACTTACCTCGACAGCTGTGAAGAAGGACTGAAGTGGCCTTTTGATAATTTGTTTGTGACAAATTTTGACCGGTTCATAGGGATTTTATACCAGGGAAAGTGTGGCAATTTTGGCTCTGACTAGGTTGCTATGCTTCTGACGTGTTGTGTGGGAGGGAACAATTTCTACTTTTCTGACGTCATAAATAGGAACAGGTAACCTTGTTTTTTGTAACTACGTGGTCTATTTTCCCGTCTACTACGTCAGAAGCGAAAGTTTCGTCCCTGAAGGCTTAACTACAATTGGTTGGCCTCGTTTTGTGCATGCCTTCGTGATCTCTTTTTTTCTACTTGAGAAACTAGTCAGAAAATTATGCCCTAGGGCCTCTTGGTATGAAACTGAATATTGGTTAGTGTGCGTCTCATTTACAGTTTGGCAACGCAGGAAAATGATTGTATCAACCCATCCTGCGTTATGCAAACTGTCTTTTACAGAGTTGTGTTAAGATGTATGGTGAGTAAGGAATAGAAGGTTTGTTCCTTTAAAATTGTAACGGACTTAAGATAATTTTTTTTTAATTTGTAGCACGGGGACAATTGTCTTGTCCCTGACGAGGGGCTAATAATGCCCCAAACGTTGTGGGACATCGTAGAAGTATATTTCTTGATTTTCAGGTTAAAATTAAAATTTGGTAAAGTTTTTATAAACTTTTCTATTGATGGTGTACCTTTAATTCTTATTTATAGGCGTCATTGGCGGCGCAGACGATATTCGCTATTAAGCACACCATCGTCTGCTCTGAGGTAGTTTACCGATTATTTTTATTTTCGATTTGAGCGTATTGTTTGTGTCTTTTATTTTCGTTATGAATTTGTGATGTATTTCGTTTTGTTGTTGTTTGTTCTGTCTGCTTACAGTGTCACATCACTTTGTCAATGGGTCTCCACGTAGTAGGTGACGTGGTGGAGGCCGTCTCGGCCCCCGCCTGTTTAGAGTGTAGACACTGCATGATGTGCCACTTTTAAAACGGTGTCATTTTTGTTTTGTCTAGGTAGGCACCATTTCAATAACACGTGACGTGGTTTACTGTGTAAAGTCCATTTAGGACTCTTTCATTCTCACGAATTGTTATTAGCTGGTCCGGTTAAAGGAATCTAAAACAATGAGACAAGCATTTTGCTCTGATTGTGAATTAGTCATACAGCAGTTAATCATAGTGGGGTTTACAAATAATGTTGTACTCGCTATCGTCTACGGCGTTTTGAGTGCAATATTGGCATTCACGATCTTGAACGGTTTGGCTCCTTGGGGAACTCCGGTCAGCAGGATACCTACAACAGGAGGATACGCACCTTTTCCTACGTCATCGGATGGGTACGAAATACCCATGGTGGAGGTTCCACGCACACGCCTACAGCCACTTCCTACTAGGACCCCTCCAATATTAAGAGAACCGTCGTTCGCACTACCACCTCCACCAATTGAACATGACGTTACGGACGTGACAACTTTTAATTTTCCTCCTACTCCTCCCGAGGTAACAAGAAGGACAGTCCGGTTTTCCTCCATGATACGAACAACTAGGCAAAATCTGAGGCCTGTGCCGACCAGTGGGGTAGTACAGTGTAAGTAATTACAACATCAAATTATGGTAGTGAGTTGATTTGTTTATTTCACGTTATTTTTGGTGTTATTTGTGTTTTAGAAATATGCACAGAAGAAAATTTTGTTGTTTGTTTGGTATGTTACTGCGTGTTTATTTGATATTGGTTGTTACTTGCTAATTCTCTGTTCCATTGTTTTCGTATTAATGCAATTTTTTGTTTTGTTTTTTTTATTTCTTAGGGATTAAAGAAAGAAGAAGTCTACAAAGAATTTTTTTTTTAAATCTTTTAAATTTTTTGGTTTTTGAGTAAAATGAATATGTGAACTGTGCCAGGACGAAGATGGTGTCTTATTCACATTCTCGTGTTGTTTGTTTGTTATATTCTTATTTAACCATCGATGGAACAATTCATGACTACTTTGTACGATTTTTTCTTTTGTTCCATCGTTGCTTAAATATGAACAAAGAACCATTTAACACGAGAGGTAAAAAAGATACATTTTTCGTCCTGGTACAGCACTGAATCAAGGGACAAAAATTGCCCCACAGTTCCAAATTTCCCCCTCTCCCCTTTCCATACACACAATACTATTTTGTACAGAAACATTAAGCAGGAATTTTATTTTGCAAAATTTGATTCTTTTCTAAATTTTCTCAAAAATTTGTTTTTATCTACAAAATTTTTAATGACATTTTTTCTTAATTGCGTGCCCAGACCATTTTTTTACTTTCTTACTTTCTTAATTTTTTTTTATAAATTTCTGAAATGGTTTGAAGGGTTGACATCCCCTTTTTTAAGCTGATGATTCGTTCCCTTTTTTACATAAACACATTGCCCGCGCGAAAAAATACAATTGTCTAGCTTTCGTTAGGAAGGAATTATTTCCTTTCTAACATGTGAAGCATTTTGGCTTCACAGTTAGGTATTTTTAGCAAGTTGTAAACGGGTCACGCCAAAATTTTTCCCTTTATGGGACTTAGAAAATTCACACAATCAGGACACTGCGTACTGTAACGTAAATTTTATAACGGATTTGACCAGTTTTTATGTACTGTATAATGAACGTGTTAGACATTAAATCTACCGCTCAAGGTTAACATCATACACGAGAACTAGTTTTTTTTTTTTTTTTTTTTGGGCTGGACATACAAACTTGTTTTCCTCATGTGTCTAGTGACTACAGAGGTAATTACATATTGAAACTGGAAGTCTGTCACGGCTCTTCCTTGACCTATGTTAAAAGGAAAAATTAGATCTGTAAGCTTTTTATACACGAACAGAACGATACTCTGTTAGACGCAGTGTCTTGTCTCTTTTTTGTGTTTTCAATAAAACAGTTGTTTGTAGTTAAAATGGTTTCCTTGTCCATTTCTTTTCTGATATTCTAATACTTCCAAATGTCTCAGCCACTTCGAGTACTTCTTAGGTTTTCAATATATGTGAAGGGTATAGGGGGGGGGGGGAATTGAGGCTTAATGGCGCGTCGACAACTTGGTCATTAGCGCCAACCTCAGTCACAGTGCAGTGGTCCGGGTTGCCACTGCACCACACATTACAGAGATGTTATTCAAACCCCCAATCTAAATCTTGTCATACATCTGTACCTCCTGCAAAAATTGAAAAACACCGGACAGGAGGACAGACTTATCGCCCAACTGACGCGCAATGTCATGCGGAAGATGGAAACGACGACGAACACCATCAAGATGGCGACAATCAACAAGTAAGTGGCGGACCGTAAGTGGCCGCCGACACCAATAACATTCAGGAGGGGCAACCCCCCGCAAAAGGAAACAGTGAGTAAGTCGAGTGTGACCAATGCGCAAACGGGCCAACACCACCTCCTCACGGCGACTGCGGCGACACGCCGAGTGCCATTCCTCAACAGTGCCTTTAATAGCTCGTAATTTATTGCCGTCCTGTCCATCCCACGAGGCTTGCCAAAAAGCGTGTAACCTCAGACGCAGAGTTGGAAAAGCGTCCGAGGGAACAAGGCTGAGATCCCTTCCGAGAGGGCCAGAAAGGGCCCCTTTTGCTGCAGAATTCGCTTGCTCATTTCCACCTATCCCAACATGGCCCGGGATCCAGCAGAAAAGCACGGTTTTCCGCTGGCCAGGCAAGCGGGAAAGCAAAGCTTGGACACGTTGTGTCAAGGGGTTCCGAGGATTGTAATTCGCCAAGGACTCCAGGGCACTCATGGAATCGCTAAAGATAATGAAATGCGTGCCCTGAAGGCCAAGGATCCATTCCACCGCCAAACCGAGAGCCAAAAGCTCTGCAGAAAACACAGAATAGCCTGATGGAAGGCGATGGGCAACCGTCACTCCCTCAAGGAGTATAGAGGGGTAAATAGGGGTAAGAAGGGTAAATCATGTTGGGTGGGTAAAACACTTAATTGTGATGTCATTTCCGGGTGAAAAATGCATATTTTGACGTCATTTTCGGTTTTTGATGTCATTTCCAGTTTGTGACGTGTTAGGTCCAATATGACGGATCCAAGTTGGCGGCATTTCCGGTGTGTTAGTACGTACACCTTCTTAGGCCGGAAATGACGTTAAAAACCGGAAATTTACGTCAAAAACCGGAAGTGACGTCATAATCCAAGATGGCGGTGGTGGTCACGTGACCGGAAGTGAGGGGACTATGTACAATTATCTTACTACTTAGACCGTGTTAGTTACTATTGCCAAGAACTTGACTTTACTAACTTGAGTTATAGATTTCGAAAAAAAGGAAATTAACGTTAAATTGGACAATACAGCTGGATAGTTTTCCAATTCCCACAATGAAACTATCTTGCAAATTCGTGACTTATTAAAAACCATCATCTTAGAATACACTCAGCCTAATATAAAGAATGAAAATGAAAATACGCAGCATGAACAATTGGAAAAAATGTACGGACAAACTAAACTGTGTTTTAGAAACACTTGGTAAATATATACTTACAAAAATGGAAGATTTTGAAACTAGAGTTGAAAAAACTTCAAGAGTGACTGCAGTGATTATCACAGGTAATATCCTGAGTATAAGGGTAGTTATCGACAAGTTTTTTGGAGCACGAAAGTTTTTGCGCTTTTTAAACTTGTGAGTGCTTGTGTTGGCTAATTATTAAGTTTTGGGTCACGAAGTTACGAGGGAACTTATTGACAACTCAAGCACGAACGAGTTTAAGGGAGAACAAACTTGAGTGTCCACAAAGATTGATAACTACATGCAGCAAGAGGAGTAGTTCCAAAAATGTATTCTTCTGCTAGGCTCCGCCTCCTACTTACATATTCCAGTAACGTACGCGGGTCGTAGGATCACACAAAAAAGTCACGATAGATTGTACGTGTGGTCATCAGTTAAGACCATTCAAAAAAAGTAACGTTTATACCACAAGTGGTTTTGTAGGATGATAAATAGTCAGTTTTGTGTGGTGCTAAATAGATACGAACTGTATAGACAGAGTGCTACTATTCAGCATCGCATATGAAATTTTTCAAGGACGCAAATTAAAGCTAGCACAATGTATTCCTAATTGTTGTATACTTGGCATGTATACACTGTACCACGTGGATAGCTATGGCAAATGAATTGACAAGGACAAGTGTTATGTAAGCTACAACTAAAGAAATGCTTTACTTCCTGTTAGCAAAATGTTATATAGCACTTTACATGTGACTTATTCATGTTACTGGAAGTATGGCATGGTGACAATTACAAAGCTAACCTTATATAGTTAGTTATGGTAATCTGGAAAGTTAACAAAAAGAAACCTAAGTTGAAAGTGGCCATTGTGGTACCACAAGTAACGACACCACGAAAAAAAAACAGAAAACATCTAAGCCTAGCTGAAAAATAAAGTATGTATTACGTAGGCAAAATATTTTTTAGTTCACTTTCAAATTTAGGAAATTACATAAGTTCCACTTTCAAAGGGAAAAAGTGTCACTGGCTGCTAATTCGCTAAATAATTCTGCGGCTGTGGGAACCGGATAGTCATCAAAGCCTTCCCTCTGTGACCATTTAACCAATCCCCTGTCCTTGATATTAACAAAACTTGAACATGTATGCTGTGAAAAAGATATCGATCTTGCATCAATCGACTCTAAATTATCAGCCATCGCACACTTGAATGCAAACGTGATGGAAGCTAACAACAACACGGGCATCACCGCAGCCAAATTTCGACTCTGGACTGCTGAACTGAACTATGACCTACAGGAGTACCACCATAACCTTCAAACTGCACTTTCCGAACAACTACAGCTTGGGCTTCAGGAATTAAAAGATGAATTTAAAGCTTCATTCAATCTACAGGCAGCTTCCATCGACACCACTCCATCTTGCCCTTCCACCCGTCAGGGCTGTGCGATGCGACTCGACAATCAAACTAAAGCGGTGGAGTACACAACTGTGTTCACTGTAAGCAATGTTGGTCCAGACGAGCAAACCATCGAACTTTGTTCTGCCAGATTGTCACCACTTCCACCTAAGTTAGCAGGCTCAAGTACACCACCACATACCCATGATCCAGCCAGCCTTCTAAATCTCCCGACTGATCAATTACCATCGGGTATAACAGTACGAAAAGTTAAAAAAAGAAATAGAGCACAAACTCGCAAGAACCCAGTCAGTCACCACACCACGGCTTCAAGTGACCACCATGTATCTGCTTCTGGAGATCGAGTTGAGACTACTCCATGTGTTGACAAATCAACACGCACAACACATTCTGAATTTTCATTTACCCCAATGGCAATCACGTTTCGTGGCATGATAAAACATTTATTCTGGGAGACTAACATGCTAGAAATCTAAAGTGCGGCAATAACTCACAATACAGATGTTGGCCAGGGTTTACTGCAGAGGTCATCTTGTCCAAGATTCCCGACATTTTGTGTGAACAACCACCGGAAACTGCATTCGTGATATCTGCCGGGTCAAATGATGTCCCATCTACCAAACCAAATAGGATTGCCGACACGATCTCACGGATTATAATGCTTATTCGTTCGTCACGTCCGCGTGCCAAGATTACCATAATCGCCCTCTTCCCACGTCTTGTACGCACTCAACGTGGAAATGATCAGTTTGTTGCACATACCAACCTTTTACTCCGAAACGTGTGCGTAGACCTCAACTGCAATTTTGCCTCCCTGGACTACGAAATTTGTTGTGACCACACATTGCTGGCTCGTGACTCACTCCACCTCACTGCACGTGGGAAAACGGTTCTTCAAGGCATTCTTGAAGCACTACACGTAGGTCCATTCACTCCTTCCCGGGGACATCAACCAAGTGCTGTGAACTCCACCATAGAACAGGAAAACCAACATTAATTGGGAATACTCCCGCCAATGGCACTGTTCTCCCCATTTTTCAGCATTGTTGTTCTGAGGGTATCAAGTGTGTCTCCCTAAATGCTCGCAGTGTCATAAAACATTTAAATGTCTTTTTGGCTTTGGTCACGGGGGGTGTCTATGACCTAATTTTTGTTGTAGAATCATGGCTCCACGCGGGCTTGACCGATGCAATGATTGTTGGTCCATACCCCTATCTAATTATACGTGTGGATCGACAATCAAGGGCAGGTGGTATATTTTTGCTACATAAACCTCATATACAGGTAGCTGTTTGTGAGGTTGGGTTGGGCGTGGAGGCATCAGTAGTGGTCTTGCCAGTGTTGAAGCTTAATATTATATTGGGGTATTTGCCAGATAGTCACTTGCACTCTGCTGTTCTTAAAATGTGTTCCTTTATTACGTCATAAATGCATTCCACTTACTCTAATATCTTACTAGGTGACTTTAATCTATCAATTGTTGATTGGGCAGAACTAACAGCAATTGATAAACCACATCGTGACTTTATTGACCTTGTTGCCCCATTGGCTCTTACACAATTGGTTGATTTCCCCACTCGAGGAGATAATATTCTCGATCTGGTTTTTTTCTGATAACGATGGTCTTATTTTTGACTTAAATGTGATTGAACATCTTGGCAACAGCGACCACTGTATGGTCGTATTCTCTATTAATGTAGCTTCGTCCTACCCGACTCTATCTGCACCAAAGCAGGGCAAAGTTATTTTCCCCTTACTCAAAAAATGCCTGGGTAACATTGATTGGACGGTACTGCTTTCTTCTTTTCCTCAAGATGTGGATTCCGTATGGAACGGCTTTATTGAGTCTCTTCAGCTTTTGGTAAATCAATGTCGTACAAGGTGTCCACGCAACTCCTCACTATTGGCCAGCCATCTTCGAGACTTAACTTGCTCCCCAACTACA
>JAHWFP010092063.1:17860-35550 GCA_023313725.1 Lithobius niger | reverse complement strand
ATCGTCCAGGTCTCTAAAATAATGGCTGACGAAAGTTGACTTGTGTCTCCATGAACAAGCGGAAATCACTTCACTGACGGATGCTCCTGAAGCAATTGCCCAAGACGCGGAGAGGGCCCTAAGTTCGTGGGCACGAACCGCCTGTGGTGTGTCCACGCAGTCTGTTGGGTTCTCATAAGCTCGTTTTATCACATTCCTAATCCACTGGGCAATCTTTGCTGGAGTCACTTTGCCAGATTTTGCGATTTCCATGTTTCCGACATCCACAGGTGCGAACAAGGGCCTCCTCGTAAGTATGCGGGCCCCTCCCCCTTCCTGATCCGTCTGGTTGCCTTCGGCCGTGGGATTCCAATGTTTTGTCCGTTCGAGGTAGCAACTGAGTGCCCTGACCGGGCATTGTAGACGCTCGGTGTCCTCGTTTCCTACGATGGTGCCGAGTGCCTTAAGGACAAAAGGTTTTGTGAATTCATCGGGTTTTTGGGTTTTTGCCCGAAACAGAGGATTGTACATGATTGACACTTCCTTCCCCTTCCTGGAAAATTTGAGGCAGTCTTTGTCGCGGGAAAATGCACAGATTTCACTCTGTCGAGCCGCGGTGGCCATTGCCAGCAGGAACACAGTCTTTTCCGTGAGGTGAAGCAGTGAGGCTTTCCGAAGCGGCTCGTAAGGTACCTTGGTGAGGCTCAAAAGCACTAAGGGAAGGTTCCATTTTGGGAAGAGTGTTCTTATTTTCGGTCTTTGATTTCCAAACGAGTGAATTAGGTTGGAAATGATTCTGCTATTTACGACTTCTTCTTTCTTATGGCAGGAGAGGACCGAGTTAATGGTTGACCGAAACCCTTTGATAGCATTAACTGAAAGACCTTTGTTGAAGAGGTGGACCAGGAATGCGGTGGAAGGATCCACTGCGTTGAGAGTTCTCTCTTCACACCATTGAAACCAGCCTGCCCATTGAAACCAGCCTCCCCCCCCCAAAAAAAAAAACTGTCTCCTTATTGCAAAAAAAAGTTGGGGTATAACAAATGTAATAATGTAAATTTTTGAAAGGGGGGGAAGGGTGGTAAAGAAATGTACCGCGGGGGAGGGGGGGAGGTATATTTAGGGGGAGGGAAAGAGAAGAGGCATTTCTGGAAACGACTAGGGCGTCTCATTCAATTACATGAAAAAAAACCTAGCCTAAGGAAAAATACTTTGGCTGCAGCAACATTGAAATAAAAGCCGGGGGTCGATCGGTAGCTAGATTTTTTGGGGGGCGGAGGGAGGGGGGGAAGGTATTACGCGTTTGCATTAAAAAATACTGTGAATGTCATCAATTCTAAAGCACCAAACGATAAATGTCAAACTTTACAATAAACAAGAAGAAAGAAACCAGCTACAACCGTTCATACACACATTCTGTCCGAATAGACTAGAACTAAGCTAAGCAATGGGTAGTAAGGGTCTAATGCTTAACCAGCCTCTTACTGACAAAATTTTACACCTAGACCCTGACTGTCGAATCTTGTCCGTGTTCCTTCCAGGTTATGACTGTTAGACCCTTACTCTTAACATTTAACGTTCCGTTTTTGTTTATTAATAAAAATAAATACTTTAGGTCCCTTCAACAAGGGGGGGGGGGGGGGAGGGACCCAAAAATAACCCAAACGGAAAAAAAAAATTTTGGTATCCCAAAAATAACACTTCCACCAGTTGACATTTAAACAAAGCCCTCTGCTTTTGTTCCCCCCCCCCCCACCTGATGTGAGTATTTATAAGTTCTAGAAGCTATGAAGTAGAAGAACTAGAAATTTAATTCCTTCAATAAACTTTCTAGAAAAGCATTGCCTCCTAGTTTCTTGGCTTCTGTGTTTCAGGTGCTGACTATGATACGAATACGGACATACAAGCAAACAGAGCGTCGTTCCTCATACTTATTGTACAAACCTCGACACAAGCTGGGTGTCAAGAACATTGGTGTTTTATGGAACATTTTTTACGTAATGCGAGGGGGGTCATCCTAAACTAAAAAAATTTCACCCATGATGATTTAACGCACCCGCATGGGCCTGTCATTGTTTCCTCTTCTTCAGGTAAATGGCATTCATTAAGTTTTAATAGTTTAACTTTATAGACTCGTAAAACTCCATCTGCTCTACAGAAAGTGAAGGTCTCATTTGTGAAACAATGGCTTGAAAGTAACTATTATCCACACAGCAAACCTTGACGCCTTCTTTTTGAACAGCCAGCATTGCAGCCTATTAAAAAGAAAAAAGAAATAAGTTACCTAATAAGTTTTTTATTTTGATGCCTTTACAAAACATTTTTTTTATTGTTCAGTGTTCCAGTGTTACGGAAACAATGGTTATTGTTGGATGTAATCAAACTACCTTCCTTAAAAAACTGGAGCAATGCACAAGTTTGCCACTGACAAATGGCATGTAGGAAAGAGAAGGAATTTTTTTATTTTTATATCTTGTGCACTTAGATTTCAAAGGATAAGATATTATTCATCCCTAATCTTCGCAAATTTTCTGGTACTCTCCATCTTTCAAATATTCTTAAAACGGAGATGAAATACACTTCAACAGTCTTGGTCAGCTTCATACTCAACCGGTTGTCAGCTTTGCTGGTCTACATTGCTGTTGCTACCATTTACGATACAATTTGAACTCGGAGATCGTAGTCTCCCGCATCTGTAAGCACTCCTCCATCTGTCCATCAATCTAGTCGTCTTGAACCGGGTTTGCAGGTGCTTGGATGTTCATAAGTGTCATTCACACATTTCAAATGAGATTAGATGGCAATGGATTCCAGGCACAACATGCCTGTCACCCTCAAATCTGAGATATTTAGAGTAGTTGCTGGTGGGCAGTGGGTCCTCGCCTTTGAGCTTTTTGCAGATACGCTGTTCTAAGCTGGTTGAGCTTTTTGCAGATACGCTGTTCTAAGCTGGTTGAGCCCTCCCAGTTGATAGGATGTTGCATGGTCGTGCGATTGCCTATCACACAATTTTCCTCCTTCTTACACTGTGTGTCCACCATGTGTTGTTTTACCCTATTCTTTACTCCCGTATCTCTAACCCTGCCATCAAATACAATTGACTAATAGACTGGTGGACAAACGGAAGAGGACTGACAGCGCGAATGGCAGCAATAGCAATGTAGACCAGAGTCTGAAGAAGACTGTTGAAGTGTATTTTATCTCCTTTTTAAACAGTCGAAAATTTGCGAGTATCAGTGGTGGTATTCCTGGTTTTTGACAATGAGCGCTGACATTGAACTGATTGTAATTGGGAAATGAACTCTCCAAGTAGTGTGCTGCATTTTTTTTGGTGTATCTGTAGAACTACTGGTTGATTCTTACTATTCAATAGGATGGAGTAGGACATGTTATCTCAATGCTGGTTTGAGACTACAGAAAGATAGCAGCAATCTAAGCTGTGACAAGTTGGTTGGTTAAAATGTAAACACCCTTAGCCAACCAAGGCTACAGATTAAACACCAGATGCATACGTGGCTAGGTGGGCAGTTATTCTGAGTATATCGTAATGGCCATGGAAGACTAAACAGTGTGTGCTTAGAACAAGGGACATTTCGTGCCACTGATCGAAATATAGGTTTTTAATGTTATTAAATTATTATTAATAATAATACTTAATAAAATTATAGTTAAATAAATCAGTACCTCACGGCATAGGTTTTCCAGATCTGCACCTGAAAAATATTCGGTCTGTAGGGAAAGCATATCGAAATCAACATCTTGTAGAGGCATTTCTGTGGTTATGGATTGCAAAATGGAGCTTCTTTCCTGCAAACAATAAAATTCTGCAAAACAGCAGCAACGATACTAATCTGTATGCATTTTTAAAATACTTACAATGTAATTTGGAGGAGGGATATAAAGAATTCTGTCAAATCGACCAGGACGAAGTAATGCTTTATCTAAGAGATCAGGCCTATTCGTGGCAGCTACTACAAAAACTCCTGCATTATTAATGTTATACGTTTTCTGTTGCTCTGCCAGTACCTGAAGTACAAAAAAAATGGTAATAGTTAGCATACTAAAGGTGCAAACACACAATACGCATTGTTAGTGGATGGTTGGCAGCAGAAGTCAATATCATCCCATTTCTGACACTAGGTACACAATGAAATAAGCTTGTCACACTTCAACTTAACATACATTCTTGTCGCTGTAAAGGGGACGATAACTGCAAAAGGGGGAGGAAAGACTGGTTAGAAATGCCTCTTTCTTTAAGCACGTAGTGCCACAGGCATTTCTGATGCCAGGTGCACGAAACACATTTCAACTCAATTATTGTTTCTTGTCGCTGTTAATTTTAGCATTAGTTCCTCGAATGATGCTGTCTTCCTGGAGGTTTTTCGGTGCTCAGTAGCCGACGGCGCTGTAACCCGACTGTGCCGGTGTTCTGTGCATTCCCCCTCTATTTAAGCGCATTCGTTGGCGCATTCGTTGGCCCCTCTATTTAAGCGCAAGCGTGTCCACGCCGGTCTGTCTCCCGACATTCGGCCTGAAGAACTTCCAGCCACTCTCTCGAAGAAGAAAGATGTCCAATTCGCCTGCCGAGGTTACGGAGATTCCCTTCCGACCCCGACCGTGCCCGCTGCCGATTTCGATGCCCTCGCTCCTACGCTTCAACCATTAACTTCTATTACGATTGCGAATGCCGCCTCCCAACCGCCCAACCCTCCAGCTTCGACCACAAATGTGAATGCCGATACTCAAGCTCCACCACTGTTGCAACTCTCCTGATTCAAGCTGTTCAGCATTAGCGGTCCTCAAGCCTTTCTCTCTCCTAGTTTGAAGCGGACTTTCAAGAAGCTCGCCAAACTTACATTCGTCTGAAGCAACAGCGGAAACGAATGAACGAAGCAAAAAACTCACCAAACAACCCTTGGATCTATCGTCGCGCTTTTCTAGAAGCGGCAACTCTATTTCACATTCTGATGTGAACCAAATCACATCACCATCCAACACAACACAATGCGGCCATCGCAACACATCTATCATGCCTCCTCCTTAAATTATAACTTCTATCAAGGCTAAACGAACCGACGAATGGGTTGCCACCACGTCGTCGCCCAGTCAAAACGCTCCTCATAGGCCCATCGTTCACTCCAAAAAATCACGAACCTCCCATCATCCACCAGTAATCGCTGCCGATCCCATTCTCAACATTCCTGACCCCGACGGCTCAAACGTCGATTCCGCATCTCTACTAAAATCAACGCATAGCAAATGCGAAGACAAATGCGAATGCCACTCTTGGGCATGACCTATCAATTCAAACTACGAATCATAATGCAAATGCACCACCAATCCCAACCTCCATGAATGTTGAGCGCCTTCATTTTCCGGACCCAGAAGCGGACAACACCACCGCCATTCCCCTCGCGGACCTTTAAAAAACAGCGGAAGACATTATTCCCAACTGCTTCCTCTATAAGGCCTCCAAATCTTTTGATTTACCTGTCATCAACAGAGGTCTAACAACTGGTTTTGGATTTCCCTTACGTGAGAAGAACGTCAAACAATCGCCCCTACTCGGCCAATCCACAACTGTACTCACCTGCCTGCTTCGCAACGGTGACACCATCTTGGGGCGCGGAGAACCACTCGAACTAGACAAGGAACTCCCTCCGACAAGACCTGGACGTGAAACTTCCTTTTTCACACCATCTGGTGAAGGTGCAACAGCAACAAAGAACTTCCGACGCCTACCCAGAATTTGAATTCCTCACAGTCGAAGTGAAAATGGACTTTCGAACTGCCCTTTATCTCCCAAAATGGGCAAAATCCCCACTTTTATACTGCTAAAATCCGACAAATGCATTCAACTGGGCCTACGTGCAGCGTCCCAAGCTGACCGGCTGAACACAGATGTAAATGCACCATGTGAAAAACTCTCTTCAGACCCGTCTACATTCGAGCTCAAAGAACTTTCCAACCTGATCCCACAACTTTTCCAAAAGACATGCATAAACTGGTACGCACGAGCATTATTCAACAATACTCTCCTCATGCAAGACATCGCCCTGGCCACTGCTTCCAACCTAAATAATTCAACGAAACACAAATTGAGAAATATGCTTCTCCACGAATCCGACACCTTGTTCCATGGCCAAATCCCCACTCTAGCACCAAATCTTGATGTTTCCAGGAAACCAAAACAGTTAAAAGATTCCGGCTCTTCAAAAGGTTATTCCAAACCCTTCCACACAAGTCTTCTTCAACCCAGCACCACTTCAAATCGTGGCCAAAGAATAACTCGCAGCCTTCAAATGCAGACAACCGTTGAACTGAACACACCCAACCTTTTCGTTCAAGCCAGTCTTCCTGGAACTTCCCCACTAAAAATTGAAGCCGCAACAAGAAGGGAACACCTTCCGACAAAAGAATTGGACACTCCTCGCCAGGCAAGAAAAGCTACACCAAGAGAGACCAATGACACCACCAATCCACCTTGTCATCCAGTAGGTGCTCGTTTGCAACACTACCTGCCAGCATGGGAAAGAATAACAACCAATAAGTCCTGTCCATCATCCGAGAAAGGTTTCTTCTAACGTTCATCTCAAAATCACCTTTAGTTCAGACTCTACCATGGGAATTTGCGTCTCAACCAACCCCAAAATTAACAACCGAAGTCAACAAATTACTACAGAAGAAGGCAATCCTAGAGTGCAACTCCCATTTCGAACCAGGATTCTACAGCCACATTTACCTCAGACCCAAGAACTCGGGAGAAGAAAGAACGATTTTCAACCTAAAACCATTGAACCGTTACATGGAAAACGAACATTTCAAAATGTAGACTTTGGAATCCATTTGATTTTTACTAAGACCCTATGACTGGACTGTAGCGATAGACATAGAAGATGCCTATCTTCATTTCTCCCTCCACACATCTACCCGACATCTTTTCAGTTTCCTATACCAAGACAAAGTCTTCCAGTTCCGTTTGCTACCTTTCGGCCTAAATTCAGCACCGAGAGTCTTCACACTTGTCCTAAAACCCATCCTGGCTCACCTTCACCAAAAACAGATGGAAGCAAATACCTATCTAGACGACTGGATTTTGAACAATCAGGACCCTGCTCAACTCCTGGTAAACAAAGACTACAAGTACATAGTAAAACTCCTCCACCAACTCGGATTTGGACCGGCACAGGACTTCATATTTTTAAAAGTAAATTTCAACCTGTCAACGGCAACCATCAGACCATCTCCAGACAGAGTGGAAGATTTCATCAACCACGCACGCCAATTCCGTCAACAGACAAGCCACTCCCTCACCGAACTGATTGGGAAAATGGACTCAATGGCGAACTTAATCCCCTACAGCTGATGGATGACCAGGCCTTTTCATCGTTTCCGGATCGACACACGGGGAACAACACAGCCCCACCCTGACGGCCGCTGCCCTAACGGACCATATTTTCCATGGGAAACGCTCCTTTGCCGGTCAAACATCCTCTATCTCTTCCAATCGGTCCCTCTACACGAACCTCAACCGGACCTCCGAATGCAAACCGAGGCATCCTGGGAGGGATGGGGAGCCCACATTCGCCCAACTCGAAACATCCGGAACCTGGGAAGAACACGAAATGAACCACATCAAGGTCCTAGAACTGAAGGCTGTCCTTAAGGCGCGCCAGCATTTTCAAGAACTCATTCGAGGAAAAACAATGCAAGTCCAGGCCAACAAAACAACCACAGTGGCTTACATCAAGAAAGAAGATGGAACGAGATCACGAAAACTGGACGAGATAACCTCGACAATCTTCCATCTCTGCATTCATCTACGCACACAGTTCTCCCCTTACACATCCCAGGCAGCAGGAATGTCATTGCAGACTCTATATCCTGCAAGAAACCACCAACAGAGGAATGGATGCTAAAGAAATCCATCTGAGAATTACTTTTCAACATCTGGGGCACCCCAATGATACACATGTTCGCAACGAGGCACAATGCCAGACTGCCCCTCTTCATAAACCCAGTCTCGGACGAGACAGCAACAGCAGTAGACGCCTTGACCTTCCCATGGGAGAACCTATAGGCATACCTCTTCCCCCCATTCAAGCTACTCCCACGAATCCTGGAGAAAATACAACAATCACGAAGCCACTTCCTACTAATAGCTCCAAACTGGCCAGCAGCAGCGTAGTTCCCGCTCCTTCCAACTCTCCTAACAGACGACCCAAGAAGCCTTCCGCTGACACCCGATCTACTCACTCAACAAAAAGGAACAAAGACCCACCCAAATCTCCACACCCTACACCTGCACGCTTGGCTACTATCGTTAAACTCCTCAGGAAGGCAGGCATACAGAAGGAAGAAGCTTCCAGGATCACAAGTCTCGCAATCAAATCATCAACCAACCGAATCTACAATAGCCACTGGACAGAATGAAAATCAATCCTGTCAATCCCCCTGTTGCCGAACTCGAAGTTTCTCAACTCTCTCTTTGTGAAAGGATGAAAAGATTCAACAATTCTCGTCTATCGATCAGCACTCAATTCTATCTTTAAAGCTGCAGGAAGCAACCACCTACTCGATGACCACCTACAAGACTTCATCTCTTAATCAAATCATTGGAAATGAAACGACCAGCAAAAAAGAAAACTTTGCTGGAATGGGATCTATCCAGCGTCTTGAACACCCTACTTAAAGACCCCTATGAACTTTTTCTGAATAGCCCCATGGCCATCCATACCAGAAAGACCATCTTTCTCATAACCCTAGCTTCAAGTCTCTGCTGCAGTGAGATACAAGCACTTTCAGCCAACCCTGCATACTGTGTCTTCGTTTCTGACAACACCGCGTTACTTTAATACCAAGAGCAGATTTCCGGGCAAAAACGCAACGAATATGTGAACCAACTAAACTCATTGTTATTCCAGCTCTAACATACATCGTGAAACAAGAACGCGAACGCCATCTTTACCCCGTCTGAGCACTACATTTTTACATCTCAAGAACAACTAACGAAGGGCTATGCAAAGGAAGAACCCAACTTTTCCTACCCTACGAATGAACAACTGGTTAAACTTCGGCGGCCACCATATCCAAATGGATCAGATACACAATTCAAGGCACTTATGAAGACTCCAACATCAATTACAATGACGAGGGCATTAGAATCACAGCGCATGCGTTAAGGACACACTCACCTCCTGTGCATTCCACAACTCCGTACCAGTCCCGGACATCCTTGCCGTAGCTTCATGGCGAAACAGCTCCATCTTCACAAGCCACTACTTCAATAAGATGACGAAGCAAGCCAATGAACTATATCGTCTGGGTCCCATTGTAGCTGCCAAATGTGTGATCCAGCCCTCCCCTAAGCACCCACAAAAAGAAGACGGAAGCAAGACCTCACCTCTAAAACCAACGGTCCTTTACAGGGCCACCAAATACCACGAAAGGGACCAAAATTCCTGTTTGTCCTGTTTTCTGAATAAAGTGCTAAGTGAGTGAAACTTTTGGGGGGAACAGCCGACTCGTAACCGTAGGGTTCCCTTCAGAGCGGTGCCCGCCACCAAACTCGGACGAGGTCCAACTGTTAATGCTAAAATTAACACGTTATCGTTTTTTCCAGCAACAAGAAAGACAATTTTGACGGCCCTCCCGACTGGCCGGCTGAAAATTGTTTCTTATGCTGGACAAATACATAACCAAACCCACCCTACCCCTCTCGTGAGTCACAGCCCGACATATTGAGAGGTAAAAATAGCTGGTCAACGAATGCACAAATGTGCTTAAATAGAGGGAGGCGGGTTACGGTGCCGTTGGCTACTAAGCACCGAAAAACTCCAGGGAGACAGCATTATTCATGAAACTAATACTAAAATTAACAGGTTGTGAACTTTTCCAGCAAAAGAAACAATTTTCAGCCGGTAGGACCTTCGGGAGGGCCGGCAAAATTATCTTTATGTCTTAAATCACAAAATACCAGCGTTTACAGCGGTTTGAATTCGACATAATTTCGGGAAAACACACACAATCATCAGGCACAAACACAACATAGTTCCCCTGAAGTCCACATCCGTTCACCTTCTTCAGAAGAATTTTAACTACACAAAACACGACCGAACACTACATGATGAAAGTACGCGAATCCAGATTTCAAAAGCATGCGCGTGTTTGGATGCATCATTGATCTTTATTTGCCATCTGGATTACCCACTTAGCGTCAAGCTTGGAAGCCAGTGTAGGTGTCACCAATCTGTCAATGCCATCATAAGTTGGTCCCGTGATGTTCATTAATGGATGGAAGTGTTGTGAATCGTATAATCGCCAAAGACTCTAGGGCCCTCAGATGTGCATCATTGTGAGTATTGGAATTCATCAGGATGGAAACCTTGTCCCAAGCAATGGGGTGTTCAACGCATCAAATGGCACGAAACTGCGACCATTAAGGGAGATCGTCAGAATGGAATTGCTCAACACCATCTGAGAACACAACACCCCATTGCCTGGGACAAGGTTTCCATCCTGATGATGCTCATCTGAGGGTCCTAGAGTCTTTGGCGATTAGACAATTCACAACACTTAAACATCCATTAATGAACATCAAGGGACCGACATATGATGGCATTGACAGATTGGTGACACCTACGCTGGCTGCCAAGCTTGACGCTAAGTGGGGTATCCAGATGGCAAATAAAAATCAGTGATGCATCCAAACACGCGCGTGCTTTTGAAATCTGGAATTCACGTACTTTCATCATGTAGTTTTCGGACGTTTTTTGTGTAGTTAAAATTCTTCTGAAGAAGGTGAACGGGTGTGGACTTCACCGAAAATTCAAGGGAACTTTGTTATGTTTCTGCCTGGTGGTTGTGTGTGTTTTCTCTAAGATATGTCTTAAATCTTTATTTTAATTGAAGAGTTAAATTTTTTTAAGTTACCTCATCTGGACAATCTTCAACGTGCAATTTCACATCGTTAAGAGTCTTGTGTTTTTCATCAAGTCGAATACCTGAAAGTATAAGTTTGTATCCATGATGTGTTAAAAGCAGAAACCTGACAATATTGTTTTCGGTTTATCTCATTTTAGAATTACCAGACGATTTGTGGCAGCACGCCACCAAGCAAGACAGCGAACTTTGTCAGGGATCCCAATGGACCTCGAATAATATGAGAAAGCAGCCGAATGGTCGGTTACAGCGAAGTGGCTGTCGGATCAACTCCACCACCTACTGAGGTTAACAATACGACTTCCAAAAAAAGAAAGTCTAGAAATGGTGATTCTACCAGAGAACTTGTTCGTGCAGGAGAATCGAAGTGCTCTGAGTAGAATCCAACGACAATGTGTTACCTATTTGTAACGAATGGGCTATCCCTCTTGTTGTAGGCACCTTTCATCCATACTCATTTGCAGACAACTTAACCATAATTTATGCAAAAACTTACGTCACCTGCTGCCTCGCCCTTCCCTCTCTTTCTCTCGCCCTTCTCACCACTTTTTTTTTTAAGCTGAGCCACATGAGGGCCAGGGAGGCGAGCGGGCAATAAAGGTTACATGATGTCGTCGGATTCTACTCGGAGATCTTTGATTCTCCTGCAGGAACAAGTTCTCTGGTAGAATCATCATTTCTCTCTCGTAGAGTCCTCCTCACTGTGTTACCTATTTGTTACGAATGGGACCGATTCCCCAATGTGGCGCTTTCATTTTGCACACCTCGAGGACGATCCAGATTCCACATTCGATGCAGGAACGTCCCCGCCAACCAGCATCCACGTCTCGGTGGTAACGTCTGGCGAAGACTGACGATGAAGCCCCAATCTGCCAATGCCATAACCTGTGAATCCCGCCACACACATGACAACATGGCAAAGGCACGTAGCAACCGACTGCGTCTGGACCAAGGACGAACGCCAAGCCACCCCACGAGCCCAGCACAACCCAGCACCAACGCAATCACCATACCGAACTCTGGTAACCAAAACCACATACACCATATCGCTGAGATATCGCCGCAGAGGTACCCTATCAGGCTACCACCCAACTCAACCACCAGCCAAACTAAGCCATTACTGTCCATCGAAATGCATGGAAGCAGACCAGCCACCAGCCAAACCGCATCGCCTGCCAGGAGGCAACATATCAACATACCATCCCCAGCGCAGGGGTCACTCGTGCACTATCAGTCGTTCACCAAAATATTCTGTGGCCACCGACCCGTGCAGCCACAGACAAACCTGCAAGCATAATTGCTGTGGTTATTCTACACACACCCCCATCCCAATACCCCCCTGGGAAAACGAAATCACCATGGCCTCTACCCCTAGGCCCCACCTACAACCCGAAACACCTTCTGTACCTGCAGGCGCCCAACTCGTGGAACCAGACCTGTACCCCGTCCTGTCCCCGCGCCTCGGCTCCTAGCTGTTATACCTTCCAAGAACAATGTTTCAGGGTACAACCAACACCCCCCCCCCACCCCGATGCTGTAGTGGCAAACTCAATCGAACTCGTCTGAGGGTGTGGGAGGGGGCACGAACGGGCCAACTCACATCCTTCTTTACCATAATCACCAATCTGCGTTCCCGACTGAACCTCTTAGTTGCACCACTGCATAAAACAGCACCCTTCGCAACCTCTCCAAGCACAAAACAGTGCACAGACTTACAGAATACATTACATAGCCCCTGGGACCCATCGGCGGTCCCAGCTCACATTGCCAAGTGTACCATAGTACCAAGCTCTTAACATTCCCCATGGCGTAGGACATGTTTCCAATTCGTATAACTGTATAACGCTATGCATTCCTTACTCTCTAGGTCAATCTTTTGCTGCTCAAAAAATTGTTTTTATTCCTTCTCGAATTGCTTCGCACACAGCACATCGTTCAAAATTATTGCAGAAGCCTCTTTCGGTAGACTGCTAACGTCTATCGCAGTACGAAACAGGCCGGCTCGTAGCAATGTTTTTAAGCCCAATCGAAAACGTGTAGGCCTAACCCTCAGTCTGCCACGCCTGCCTCACCTCTTACTGTGAACGACATCATCCACCCACACAACATCGCCTATCATATCGCTGTCGCACCACAGTGAACAATGGTCACTTTTAGTCACGCTAGACATTAAATGTCCCATTTTTAAATCCATGCGTACAAACTCGACAACACCAACGCTGCATCAGCCTGCACAACATTTTAGTTCCGTTGTGTAATATTAGTTCCGGTCGACACCGCCACCAGGCCACTTCCCCTCGGCCGTTAAAAATGGAACAACCCACAGCATTCTCACACCATCACTATCTGAGTATCTAAGAGCAGTAGGAAACATGGCATCGCCTGCCACTCACGGGTGTTCTTTCTCTCTCCAAGTTCGTACGCCGTGAGGACATGCCAAAAAAACTTGTTTGGTTTATGGGCGAGGTTGCAAATTGAAGCACCAGGCAACCAGGCATTTTATGTTGTTATTTTAGGCAGTGGCAACTGGTTTAAGATGTGTCAAGTAAAATTTGAAGGAAAATTATGGCGAGACCATTTTTAACGTGCGTCCGACATAAACGAATTTACTAGAGGAAGAGAACGGTGACTACAGGTCTCTACAAATCGTCTGGATAGGCTACAGTATTTGCGTGGCGCTAAGCATAATTTTTTATTTTAAATTAGCGCCAGAGATCTAATTTCATTTACACAATATGAAAAATAGAGGCCAACACTAATTTTGGCAAAACAGGCCCTCTAAAAACAAATTAGAGGCCAACAGTTTTTGGCAGTTCACATCACTCCCCCTTGTTGGACTCTCTTTTGCCTCAACAAAACACACAAAAGTACATGTTAGCCGAGACGTCCTTGGGCCGCTTTCTTTTTGGTTAGCGTCTTCGTCAACACGTCTGCGGCATTTTCACTTGATGGTTCATACTCAAAGTTCAGTACACCTTCAGCAACTTGTTGCCTCAGAAAATGCCACTTCAGGTCAATGTGCTTGCTTCTTTCTGAAGTCACTTTATTTTTGGCGAGACAGATAGCACCTTGGTTGTCGACTTGTATGGTGACTGTATCTTCTACAAATTGTCCCATACCAATTTCATTCAAGAAATTCTTTAACCACAACACTTCCTTAGCTGCATGTCACATAGCTATGTACTCAGCTTCCACTGTTGACAGTACTGTCGACTCTTGCTTCTTGCTTTGCCAGGAGATAGCAGCTCTGGCGAGAATACAGGTGTATCCGCTGTACGACCTTCTGTCTGTGATGTCGGATCCCCAATCCGCGTCAGAGAAAAAACTTGCCTTCAAGTTTGTCTTACGGTAATGGAGTCCTTCGTTTTCTGGAGATATCTCAGAATATGCCTCACTCCATTCCAATGTTCCGTTGTTGGGTCATTATTGAATTGGCTCATGTATGCCGTGGCATGTGCAAGATCTGGTGTTGTACCGTTTGCTAAATACAGGAGACTTCCGATGGCTTCTCTGTATGGCATAGGTTCTTGAGCTGGTGAGTTTTCGTCTTTACCCTTCTCACTCTTGGCGTAGTTCATACCAGGGTCGAGTGGGGTTGAAGCTGGCTTAGCATCTTTCATACCGAAGGTTTGAAGAATTTCTTCTGCATAAGCGCTTTGGTCTAAAGTGATTGATCCATCCTTCTTTCGCTCAATCTTGATTGATAGGATCTCTTTAGCTTCTCCTAAGTCTCGTGACTTGAATCTTGTGCTCAACTTTTCTGTAAAGTCGTCGAGAGCTTTGTCATCTCAGGCTAAGACTAGGGTGTCATCGATGTAAACTACTATGATGATACCTTGCGTCCGATTGTAGTACACACATGGGTCTGCGACCGATTCTTCTAGGCCAATTTCTTTAAGAAATTCATCGAAAGAGGAATTCCAGGCTCGTCCTGATTGGTGTAGGTCGTAGAGGCTCTTCAGTAGCCTACATACGTAGTTTTCTTTACCTCGCTTCACGAACGGCTCTGGCATTTCCATGTACGTCTCTTCTTGAAAGGTTCCGTTCAAATAGGCGGCTGTAATGTCCATTTGATGAACTTTCCATGCAAGTTCTACAGCAATAGGTATATGCGTCCTCATGGATTTAACCTTTATGACCGGCGAGAAAGTGTCTTTGTAATCAATGCGTTCTTTCTGCATGAATCTTCTCGCTACAAGTCTAGCTCGGTAGCGTTCCAGTTGACCATCTTGAGTGAATTTCTTCTTAAAAACCCAACGGAATTTTATCACTTTCTTTTCTTTTGGCCGAGGAACAGTTCCTTCCCATGCTTGGTTTTCTCGTAGGTTGATCATTTCTTCTTGCATTGCTTGTTTCCAGCTTTCAGCTTCTGGACCTTCTAAGGCATCATCTAGAGTTTGAGGTTCCACGTGAACTTGCTCTTTGATAGTGTTACAATTTAGTTGGAAGTCCCTCTTTTCTGCCTGTCGAAGTGATCTGATGAGTGGTCTTTCGACTTCTATAAGTGGCTGTTCCATACGGTCTTCATCAAAGCCTAAGAAATCTACTTCTGCTGTGTTTTGGGTCTCCCCTGATTTAGGAGTTGCTCTTAATTTTCGCTGGCGATGTCCTCGGTCTCCGCAGGGATGGTTGCGTCTTCATTTACCATGTTGTGCGTTGGGATATCTTCAGCTTTTTTCTTCTTCGATGAAGAGTTCCAAAATATCTTGGTGAGCTTCTCGTGTTGAGGTTTTGTAGGTAGACTTCTTGAACGGGAAGATATCTTCTTCAAATCTCACATCACGGCTGATAATGATTTTATCTCCTCTGAAGTCCCACAGTTTATATCCTTTAACTCCTGTTTCAACTGCTCGATGATCGAGCTTCCCTTTAGGAATGTGGCGTCCAAAAGCAGCCCATGCTTGACATCCAAAAACTTTTAGGTGGCTTATATAGTCTTCTTTTTGATTCTACCAAGATGATGGACTCTCTCCTTGGAGAGCTTTAGACGGGCACAAGTTTCTCAGTTTACAGGCCGTGTTCGCTGCCTCCGCCCACTGATGTTTTGCCAAGTTTGAGTGAATTAAAAGACACTTCGTCATGTCTAACAATGTACGGTTGAATCTCTCGGACACTCCATTTTGCTGAGGATTTCCTGGTACAGTTAGTTGTCTTTTTATCCATGTTCAGTTAGGTATTCATCGAATTTTCGACTCTTGTACTCTCAGCCGTTGTCAGAGCGTAGCGTTTTTACCTTGACTTCATGGATGTTCTCTGCTTCGAGTCTAAATTTATGGAATTTTTCTAAGACCTCGTCTTTAGTCTTCATAGTATACACTTTGGCATATCTAGTGTGGTCGTCAATAAAAGTTACTAGATAATTTGCTCCGCCTTTTGAAGTTGGAGAAATCTTGCCTACTACAACAGAATGTATGAGCTCGAGTACCTTCGTCGCTTTGTCAGTACTGACCTTGGGATAGGCGTTGCGAGCTAACTTTCCCTTTAGACAAGTGTCACAGTGATACTTTTCATCTGTTTCTGTTAGTTCTATTTCAAGCTCGTTTGAATTAGCAACACTCTTGGCAGGTGGCCAAATCGCTAATGCCATAAATCTTTTTTTTTGCTTCGCGGTGTGTGCTTTCAAGTATTTCTTCTTCTACTTTATAAAGACGATTTTCCCTCTTCGCTGTAAGGATGATTGACCCGTCTTTATCAATGACTGAAGCTTTACCTTGTGCAAATTTTACTTCACAGCCTAGTTCTTCGATTCGACCTACCGATAGCAAATTTCTGTCTAGGCCTGGTACATGCAGAACGTTCTCAAGCGTGATGTTGTATTCACATGGACAGTTTTCTTTCGTAAGATGCAAAACTGTATTTCCCTTCCCTACAACTTGCATAGTTTGTTTATTTGAGACTCCGACAGGTGCGTGTTTATTTACTAAATTCAGAAGTTTGTCTTTATTTGAGGACATGTGTTCGGTCGCTGCGCTGTCCAGATGCCAGGCTGTAACTACAGTACTTTCGCCGTCTGCGGTACATAGTGCAATGTCAAGTGGGCTAACAACTTTCGAAGCTTTAGCTACATTATGTTATTTGCTGGTTTTTCTTGGATTGACCTTGGTCCTCTCTTCATGGTCGCCATCGTCACTGTCTTTTTCTGAGAAAGTTTTGGCAATATGACCTAATTTCGAACAACAATAGCATTTGACATAACGTTTGCCACTTTTCTCAGATTGCTTCTTTCCGCTAGGCTTGTCATGACCTTCATTTTGCTTTTTGTTGGTTTGATTTTGCTTCGTTTTGGTGAATAGGGCCTTATTTTCTTATTCAGGCTCTTCTTTTGGCCTACCACCTTTAGTTTGTCGTTTTTCTTCCAGCAGTAGTTTGGCTTCCACAATTTTAGTTGACAAATTGCTTTCTTGATGCTCCAAGTTTAATATCAGTACTTCCTAGCTTTTGGGTAAACCCATTAGCATGACAAGTGCAATTTCTTTGTCGGTAAAATTGTAGCTACAGGCTGCTAATTTTCGGTGTACTTCTATTATACGACCTAAGTACGATGTCATCTTCTCACCGTTTTTCATGTTTATTGTGAAAAATTCTCTCATAAGCTGAATAATATGGAGCAGTCCGTATTTGGTATGAATTTCGGTTAAATTCTCCCAAGCTTAATAAAGAAAGAAATCGGACTCGAACCCAGGACATCCCGTTTACTAGCCGGGCGTTCGAGTCCCAGTCGGAGCAGTAGTCTTTTCTTTCTTTCTCAGACTAGTGTATTGTGTATCCTC
>JAHWFP010092063.1:0-17850 GCA_023313725.1 Lithobius niger | reverse complement strand
GTGTATCCTCACAAGGCCAGTCTTTAATGCAGACTGCTTGCTTCATTCTCCCAAGCTTCTTTAACACGCATCCAATCGCCGATATCGTCGAGATAGCTATCTTCTACGACTAGGAAAAGAAAAGTCAGCGCTTTGTCATTTGCTTTTCGCTCGCTGTCAGACATAGCGGCGCCATAACCTGGATCAACGGCCTTCCAGACGCCTCTTTGCACTAGTGCAGCTCTAGCTCTTATCGACCATGCATGGTCATTTTCTGCATTCAATTTCGGTATTTTGAAATCATCAGAATTTCCTAAGAATGCCATATCGTCGTCTTTGGCTTCCGGAAAACACAAGTTCAGAAAGTTTTTTGACACCGTTATTTTTACGTTTTTCGTTTCGACCGCGAATTTCGTAAAAAATCTTCGTTAATAACGTGTCACTTTCTGTTGGCTTCGTTTTTCCACGGATTATTTAAAGAGTTCTTTTAAGGTACTTTGTCTAAAAACCATTTAAAAGTTCTTTAAAAATGCTCCATTTGCGAGTCGGCTTTACTCACTGCGTGGATTCTTCGTTAGCGAGTCGGCTTTACTCACCGACCATTTTTAACGTGCGTCCGACATAAACGAATTTACTACAGGAAGTGAACAGCGACTACAGATCTCTACAAATCGTCTGGATAGGCTACAGTATTTGCGTGGCGCTAAGCATAATTTTTTTTTTAATTAGAGCTAGAGATCTAACTTCATTTAAACACAACAAATAGGCCTCTACAATATGAAAATAGAGGCCAAAACTCATTTTGGCAAACTAGGCCCTCTAAAAACAAATTAGAGGCCAACAGTTTTTGGCAGTTCACAACATTTTATTTCATATTTTATTTAATTACCCACATTTCTTTGACATGTACCTAGCCAAAGATGAAGGAGTATGCAGTCAGACTAAAAAAAGTATAATATTCTGCTAATATGTTATTTATGTCGTCTAGTATAAAAATATTTTAGTTTTTGCCAAATAACTTCTTAGTGGTTTAAGCTTGAGGTTTGAAATTTGCACCATTGAAAAACTCATTTCGAGCCTGTGAAAATGGTATACTTGAATGTCAAAAACGGTTAAAATTTAGTGAAAATATGATTTTTAGCAGGTGTACCAAGAATGAGATAAAAATTGTAACCCGCGATAATTTCAGGCACCCGCACGCGCCTGTAAACCTAACAATTAACTTTGCATGGCCTTAAACTCAGCACAAAAAGTTTTCAAAAAACTTACGTGTACGCCACAACATCTCTTTTTCCTCTACGTTATCGTATAACTCTCTACGAGTTAGCATGTAACTCTGCAGTCGTAGTATAACTCTCCAGGAGACATCTGCCTTTTTATTCCAATACGTATAACACCACCAGGTTATTATGTACCCGTTTTTCTCGTAACATTCTCATAAGAGTTATCGTGTAACCGTAAAGGTATTGTGTACCTTTATCTCTTCACATACTCATTAGAGTTATCGTATAACTCTTTTTTATCTTCAAGGGCAACATTTGCCCCATGTCTCAACACTTAACAGCGCCTCATTGGCGACCACATAATTCATTCTTATTCTTCACTTTGCGAAATGCTTATTTGTTGCAAGCAGGCATTCCTGTTTTTAGTACTCTCACATTTCGCCTTCCAGTCTATGCACATTCCGCTACCAACCTATGAACTGTAAGGCGGCTGAGATTAAAATCGTTCGTTCTCATGTTCCCCAGAAGAAATGAACTCCAACTTACGGTGTTTTCTTCAACCAAACCAATTTTCCAGAACGCTGCTAGATGGAAACACACCATCACCATCAACCGAATTGGAAGCACCAATTTACAATCACGAGCAGATGTTTGTGTTTCAAACAAGTGCACAAGGTGCAGAGAAACCCAACGACAAACAACGAGGACTCATTTCCATTGCATGAAATTAATAAAGGCAATTTTTCATTCATCAAATACAAGCAAACATACTTATTATATAGTAGAAACTCGATTAGGCTATCCAACTAATTGAGACTGAGAGGTGTTTGGACAATCAAATTTCCATGCAAAACAAAGGAATAAAGCTTTTATTTTAACTCAGTTTTAGTGTTAGTGAATGTTGTGTGAAAGACTGAAAGAAAATTCAGTGAAAATGATTCCAGAATCAGAAAGAAAGCTCAATTTGTATTCCTTGCGTCAAAATGGGCAAATTTCTGAATATTTTCCCACGAAGGGAGTTCGATAGTCGGGGTTCAGATAAGTGAGGTTCTACTGTGGTAATTACTAATTATCAGGGCCGTAGCTAGTAATTGATTTTAATACTGCAAGTGGTCTAGTGGAATGCAGAGAGCAAAAACCAAAGTACAGAATAAGTAGCTGCCCGAAGCAAATTAACTACGTTCTCTTCACCAAACTTTTTTACTTTTTAATCACAGCAGCCACTGTGAATGTAGTGGGCTGGCTACGGCCCTGGTATATACAAAGACATCATCAAAACAATGGCGAATAAAATTCACCTATTCCATCCATCTCATTCAGTAAAACAGATAAAATCTTTTCATTCACCCCGCGAGTATTCCGTGATGAACGATTGCCAACCAACGCATCCACTTCATCAAGAAAAAGGATAGATGGTGCCATAGATCTTGCTTTTAAAAATACCTGCAAAATAAATATTCATCAGATGGCGACAATTAGCGATTACAGATTTTGTTCAAAACTCTACAGCTAGCCTACCTCGGATATAGCCTTCTCCGAATCTCCTACAAAAGGAGAATAAATCTGTGCAGGTCCTACTGAGAAAAATGGAAGCAAAATGTCTGTAGCCAGAGCTTGAATTAATGTTGTTTTGCAGCAGCCAGGTGGTCCGTACAAAAGCACTCCTTTAGGACGAGGAAGACCCAATCGTTGCATAACTGAAGAGTTTCGTAATGGAAACTCTACTAACTGCTTTAGTTGTTTCTTCACAAGTTCTAAGCCGCCAATATCAGTCCATTTCACGGGTTTGAGGTCACAAGTTGTGTAATTACAGCCTCGTTGCGTTGATGGACGAAAACTGCACATGACAGTATGAAATGTACTATGTGGAAACTTTCGCTAAAGAGGGAAGTTTAAATTCAGTTTAAGAACCTAGAATACTACATATGCTGTACTGAACCGAACAAACTAAATCTATTTTTGCCAATTATATGATTACTGGTTTCAATTGGTGATCCGTAAATTATCTTCATAAACAGAGTATATAAATTTGTCAATTTCTATCAGCTGATTTTAGATGGTGCAAATAAAATTGTTCACGGGCGAGAATGAAAATTCAAGCATTTAGGTGACCAAGAATTTTATTTTGTTTATTTTATGAAAGTGGCCATATTTCTCTAGGACCGCTAAAAATTAATTAAGTGGTTCTCATGAGTGATACTGACATAAATTGTCGCAGTGTTTTTATTCGCGACATTTCAGATGTGGGAGTTTGCTTCTTTTCTAATGCAAAAATTCCACATGGCAATCTACTTTGAATAATTGTCAATTAGCTTTGACATGTAAAACACCAAGATATGCCCAATACAAAAAGGCAGTTCAACAAAGCTGTTGCGGTGCAAATTTTCGACGATTCCATATTTTCTTGTTATTGGTGTTGCAACACTTATCTTATTCGTCAGGATCATTACGTAACAGTCCTCTATTTACATGCGTCCGTTGTTGCGGTTTTAAGGCCAGCTAGGTTGTTTGGCTGTGAAAGATGGGTGTACCAAATGGTGGATGTACGGATATGAAGGCGGCTGGAGAGTCATTAGCAGGATTTTGTTGTTGACAAAATGTGTGATGGAAATAAGACTCCAATGCACTGAGATGTTGCCCAAGGTCGGTGTTAGACGCGAGAAGCAATGTTGTGGAGTTCGATTTAATAGTGATTCCTGTTTCCTCATTGTGCACCGTGGTGCCGTTCAAAGCGTCAACAGACCTTGCGGAGGCAATATGCTCAAGGAGGCAGCATATTGGACCCCACATCGGGCTTCACCGATGTACACTGCCGCACAGTCACCACACGACACTTTTTTTTACCAAACCAAAACTTCAATAGCTTACACTTTGTTGTGCAAGAGTGTAAATGTCGTACATTGGATTAAAAATCTTTCTTTTAGATCAAACGTTTTTAATGTGAAAAGCCTCTGAAAGGCCCTTAGATTTGTTTTGATGCAGCTGCGTGAATGGAGTTTGGGCTGATATGGTCTTCAGCTCCAGGGTTTGGTGAAAGCGTTGATACATGATCGGACATTTTTTTAGACTCTGGTTTCAAAAAAGTTTCATACGCTAAGAAAAAATCTATACGTGCACTCTTGAAGACAACTTAATTAGCTTTTATATGCCTAACACATTCAAAGCTTGAAGAGCTTATGAAGTCGGCCTGAAAAAAAAATTTGCTGACATGCTGGCCTCTTTATGTTAAAGGGCAAACAGGTGATTTACTCTTCTCATTCATAGCATCCTCCTAACTGTGTTACAATGTGGGCATGTCCCTCTTGCAATCGGCACCTTTTATCTTACTTAACTGCATACAACTAAGTCATAATTTATGCAATTTTACTTCACTTCCGGTCGCTTCCTCCCTCTGCCTTACGCGCTCCAACCCACTGTCTCTTTTGCCGCCGGCACGGGTGGTCGTGTTTTCTGTCCTGCGCCGTTTTTCAATGACAACATAGTTGGTCGTGTCGACATTCCTGTCATTGGAACAATTGCTGATATCTTCAACGATGTCTAGAAACAACAAGAAGACGGAGTCACGGACGATGGTGCGAATGGATTATCTTTATGTGACTGATATGAAAAATGGAGAAGAGGCCTCACGCGAATGACCCTGAAAACGTGTGTAGCGAGATTGGGGAACGACCACACAAGATGGCGGCGTCGTTAGGCCTAACGTGACAGGTAAACCCGGCTATCCCGTGGGGAAGTTTGTCAGATTCACATACTACATTGCTAAAATTTAATGGGAGAGGAATTGGAGGGGGCAATTTGCATTGCGATGAAAGCGAGAAGGCTTCACATGAATTACCGTGTGCACGTTTTTGGCGGAGCAGTGCCAGGTTGGAAATTGGATGCCCATGTCCTGGAAAGGTGGGATATGCTCACGGCAGTGCAAATTACCTGCGTCTCAAATAGATTCTATATGAAAAACAATCGGTACGTGCAGAACACCACATTACAAAATGAGTTTGTGCCACCAAGAAAGCCACGCCCATTCTGCCGAGAGTAAGAATTTGAAATATGGCCATCGACTGTGTTGATGCTACTCTGGCAGTGGTTACTATCCAGGCACGAAATTTATTTATTTAAATTTTGGATTTTGTCGCTGATGCTGTGTGCATCTGCAGCATCTGCTTAGTATTGATGTGTTGTGTGTAAGTCTGCTGGACCGGATGGAATTCACCCTCGGGTTCTTAGGGAAGCTGCCCATGAACTGGCTATGCCACTTGCCCGGCTTTTTGCGAGATCCGTTCATGTTGGTTCTGTACCGGAAGATTGGAAAGTTGCAAATGTGATGGCCATCCACAAAGCAGGGAATCGTAGAGATCCCAGAAATTACCGGCCTGTGAGCATTACTAGTGTGGTCTGCACAGGATCTTGGAACGCATTCTTCGTGGGCTTTTGGAGACCGAGTGAAGAGTAAATGTGTACCATGTGATGTGTAACATGGCTTTGTTCGTGGTCGATCTTGTTCTACTCACTTGCTTCTTTCTCAAGAAGACTGGATGGCGACAGTGGTGCCGACGTCGACTGCATTTCGACTTTTCGTAGGCGTTTGACAAGGTGCCCCATTTACGCTTAATGAGACGACTTCGTAATCTCGGTGCTAGGGCTGATGTTGTTGACTGGGTGGAAGCTTAGCTCACCGATCGCAGGCAGAGGGTGGTGGTTAATGGTCAGGCCTCTTCTTGGGAAAGTGTTACTAGTGGTGTGCCTTAAGGTAGTGTACTTGGACCCCTCCTCTTTGTTCTTTACACTGATGATGCTGTTGAGAGATAGATGCTGGGGTGTCGTCCGTTCGGGCTTTTGCTGACGACACCAAAGTATCAAAGAAAATTTGTGCCAGGGAAGACTGGGACGCTCTTCAGCAGAATCTTGATTGGATTGCGAGTTGGATGAAGGAAGCCAAAATGACTCTTAATACTGCGAAATGCCACATCCTGCGAATTGGGTGGCGTCCAGGGAAACTGGCCTTTCCTTATGAGATTGGGGGCATGAAGCTAACTGAAGTTACGACTGAAAAAGATTTGGGTGTGGTTGTGTCGGCAAATGGGAAAAAAGCTGACTAATGCGCGGCTGTCGTGACCAAGGCAAATCGGGCACTTGGTCTCTTAAAAAGAATACTTACTACGCGAGCACCCAGTGTATAGGTCTGCAAGGCTTTGGTAAGGCCATTGTTGGAATATTGCACCCAAGTCTGGTCACCATACTCAGTGAAGGATGTTAAGATTGTTGAGTCCGTCCAAAGGAGGTTCACTCGCATGGTTGGGACCTTGCGATCCACCCAGTATGACGAATGCCTCGCGTCCCTGAGGCTGGAATCCTTATCGACAAGGAGGCAAAGGATGGATCTGACTTTCGTTTTTAAACTTTTAAGTGGTCTCCTTGATGTTAACTGGAAGCAGCTCTTGATTGTTAGAGCGGACAGATATGCGGGCCTCGAACTCTTTTTTTGAGGCAGTGTCGTATTGATGTGAGAAGGTTTTGTTTCGGAGTTAGGGTTGCGAGAGTATGGAACACACTGCCTGATGAAGTTAGGTGCGCACCATCGCTGAGTGTTTCCAAGCGTCGCCTGTCCTTCTGCAATGTCATGGGATAGAACTTGTTCACGGTTTTATCTTGTCCTCTGGGACGCTTCACTGTGTGCATTCTTTACTTATACTTACTTATACTTGCACTACAAGCATTCAATGAATCGTGTGGATTTTGGCAGTTCGTGGCAGAGTCAACTGTCACAGGTGTTAGTCGGTTTTGCAGCTGCAAGCGTTGCTGTTTAATCTGCACAAAACACGCAGTGGCCGCCTGACGTTAGCCTTTACGGTGGAAGTGAAGCCTGAATTGGAAATGGCATGTGAACCATTCCTCACTGGATTATTTGGTGCCCTGTTGACACTCACTGGCACAAAAATGAAAAGGCACAGTACAAAATCGCCCCGAGAAGACGTGTGTCAGTTGCACCGTGTCATAGTATGTTTCCACCGCGGGGGTTTCCCGCACATTGGGGCCAGTGGCAGTGGTCCTGGGGTAGCGGTGGTGACTGGTGAGGGTGCGAAATTGGGCAGAGCCGTCACTAAGAGGACAGTGGACATAGGCCGTATTGGTTTGGTTTCTTCTATGGCGATTTTTGCTGGAGTGAGTGAGATGGGCTCCCAGGGGAGTCGTCGGAGTGACGTGGTAGCTTGGTGTTGTGGTGATGGGGGGGTTCCGGTAGCCGGGCGGTTGGACTTGGATTAGTGGAGAGCTGGGCAGCAATGCTAGTGCATGCGAGTCTTGGCGTTTTTCAAAAGACGTTGTCTTGGCTGGTTTGGCGGCATCAACACACTGTACAATTCAAATTGGATGAAACTGGAATGACTGGGGTGGTGTTCGGGGCCTAGGTCGGCACCGGTAGGGTGCCTAGGTCGGCACCGGTAGGGTGCCTAACATTTTTTGGCAAAGCTGGTTTCTCCTGGACTGCTTTTCCGTAGCGTGATGGGATATTGAGCAGCGATACCTAGGTGGCATGACGAAAAGGTGGTGATAACTGGTTCGTGATGAGTCCTTTTTAGGAAGAGGCCTCCAAGACCCCGATACGTTGTTATCGGAGATATGTCAGTGGTGGCGAGGTATCAACGCAGGTTGCACCCCCTGCGGAGAGCCTGAAGCTTCTGTTTTTTACAGGGCAGTGGTGTTGGTGGATGTAGTGGCTGGGGGCTGAGCTACGGTTAGTGAACTGGCCCGCTGGTCACTGCAATGGTGTGCTCTCCTGGACGGGGAAGGCGTTTCCATGGTTGGAAACCACCAGATGGCATTAGGTAGTGTGCCCTTCATCGTACTATGGCTGCTTTACATCTGGAGGAGAAATTGGACGCAGTGCGTTGGGTTAAGGCCTCCAGCCGCCGCACAGCTCCCCCCCCCCCCTAGCCCTAAGGGCTCGACTTCTTCACACCACAGGACACGATGACCTGTTTTTATCCCATGCGCATCCACGCCAACCGTTAAGTTCGCAGAGGGTTGCGAGGTGGCTGTGCTCAGGTTTTTCCCGGAGGTGTTTCGACACGGAGCGCTTGCGAGCGCAATCCGTGAGATCTGCGGTGGTTTCGGCCGCTGCAGGGTGTGGGGCGTCCCTCACCCAGGCGTCGCCCATTCAGGTATAGTAGCTACCTGAACCTCGCCATCGCTGTTCACTACACATTTACAGCGTGGAAGTGGCACCCGGGATGGCCGGGAGGATTCTGCAGGCGCAGGACAGGCTCCGATTTAGGTGGGAGGCTGTGCCGCGCCACGTTTTATAATCCTCCCACATTGTTAACACAGTTAGGAGGATACTATGAATGAGAAATTTCTGTGTTACTTACAGCCCCCCCCCCTCTCCCTGGCGCGGGTGGTTTCCAATGCACCAGAAGTTCCGAAAGACAGTGGGTTGGAGCTCGTAAGGCAGATGGAGGAAGCGACCGGAAGTGACGTAAAATTGTTTAATTGTATGCAGGTAAGTAAGAGTAAAGGTGCCGATTGCAAGACGGACATCCGACATTGTAACACAGTTTCGTCAACTTTGATTCTCCTGCGAGAACGAGTTCTCTGGTACAATCGTCATTTCTTTATTGCTATAACAGGCATGTTTTAACTTGCAAATACAGAAAGACCAAGTAAAATCCATTGCATGTAAGAGTCTACAGGGTGTCAGAAAAGTCATGGTCATAACTTACATGGTATGTAGTACTCATCCAGACGAACAAAAAAGTCCATTTAAACATAGGTCCGGAATCAACCGGTTTCCAAGATCCAGTAACCTTTGTCCCACAAAAACACACGCATTTTCAGCCAACATTCAGGGGCAGCGAGCTAAATTCAGAAACATAAAAAACAATGTCTCTTAAAGACAAGTGAAAAATCCCCACTTCATGAGCTGTGCCCAGACATTCCCCATGTGTTGAGCACAAGTACATCTCACAATTACAGTGTCTGGTTATGTGTTTGTATGTATTGCCAGAGCACAATGGCTGTTAACCATACCAATCAAGAGATGGCCAACATGCATTTTATGTATGACGGGGCCAATGGAAACGCAGCGGAAGCTGCACGGTTGTATGCTGAGACCTATCCAAACAGAAGGCATCCAGACTGTCGTATGTTTGCAAGGATCTGCTCACGTCTGTGTGAGCGTCGCTCATTAGAGGTCGCTCCACGAGAGGAAAGACCAAGAACGGTCCGAACTCCTGAACTGGAAGAGCGAGTGCTACAGAAAGTTAACGAGGACCCGGGAACGAGCACATGGCGGATTGCCGCAGCAGAAAATGTAAACCATGATGCTGTCTGGAGAATCCACCATGAACAATTGCTGCGTCCTTACCACCCGCAGAGAGTGCAAGCCCTAGACGACTATCCGGCACGGGCTGAATTCTGCCAGTGGCTGCATCAGCATTGCACTGCTAACCCTCTCTTCCTGCATAATGTGTTATTTACTGATGAAACTGGATTTACCCGTGATGGAATTGTCAACTTCCATAACACCCATGTTTGGGCTGATGGAAATCCCCACGCGATCCTGCAATCACGGCATCAGCGTCGGTTCTCCATCAATGTGTGGGCTGGTATCGTAGGGAATGTTCTCATAGGGCCGCATGATTTACCCAACAGGCTTGCTGGGGATTCATACTTCACCTTCCTGCGAGATGACATGTCAGATGATGTGGCTCATGCACGATGGGGCACCAACCCACTTCCAGCTTGCTGTCAGGCAACACCTCAATGAACTGTTTGGAGAGAGATGGATTGGCCGAGGCGGACCACGTCCATGGCCTCCCCGATCACCAGACTTGAACCCATTGGACTTTTGCATCTTGGGCTACGTGAAGGGACTCGTGTATTCAAGAAACATTGAAACCGAGTCACAACTGTGGCCACAAGTTGAAGCTGCATTTCAGCAAGTGAGGCAAAACCAAGGACTATGCGAGAGAATCCGTGCATCCCTTAGCAGAAGAGCGGAGACATGCATCCAGGCAAATGACGGCCACTTTGAACATCTGTTGTGATGTCGTGGAGAATCTCCCTTCATCTTCTCAGCATTCAACCAATACCTCCTTACGTTCCCATAATTTTTGTTTCCAGCTAGATTTTGTTTTGTAGGTTTCTCAGGAAAAGAAATTAGTGACTTATCACGAATGGATCATGGCTGGATATGTCCTCACACCACTGACGTCACACACAGGGGCCAGTTACTTGATCCGAGAGCAGGCGGCGGGAGCAGCAGCGAGCAAGCGAGTTGGTGGTGGTGGTCTCTCGCTCCGCTCGTGCCGCATGCTTCACGGGTCAAGTTATTGGCCTCTGTGACTTCACACAACTAAATTCGTCTCTTGCGGGGCACGCACTCAGCATTTCGCATTGCTTAGACATTCCTTATTTTCAAGCCTCCAGCGGGTGCCAGCATGGTGTGGCACGCTGAATGTAATAGAGTGAATCCCAAAAGAGCGCAGTGTCTTATTGTGTGAACTGGCTTTCTTACAAAATACTAAGACGACGCTTCTACCGCATTGAGGTGAAGGGGGTAAACACCATCACTTATTTCCAGGCTGGGGATTATTTCACTTGTCTTTAAAAGACATTGTTTTTTATGTTTCTGAATTTAGCTTGCTGCCCCTGAATGTTGGCTGAAAATGCGTGTTTTTTTCTGGGGCAAAGGTCACTGGATCTTGGAAACCGGTCGATTCCGGACCTATGTTTATATGGACTTTTTTGTTCGTCTAGATGAGTACTACATACCATGTAAGTTATGACCATGACTTTTCTGATACCCTGTATACAGGGTGGTCGGTCCACAAAAAACAGACGACCAAACATTTTTTAAGTCCAACTTTTCTAGTTAGCACCCCTCGGAACCAGAATAGGATAGAAATCAAAGCTAATGAAACGGGAAGATATCTGTCCACTCCTGGTTCTGAGGGATGCTAACTAGAAAAGTTGGAGTAGAATTTTTTACCATTTCTTGCCACCAGATGCCGTTGTTAGCAAAGTGTGTTAACCCTTTCCTTCACGGACATTAACGAGAACTTTCATCCCCTTTTCCTCGTGAATATAACCAGTTTCTCCACAATTGTGCATTACAGTTGAAAATTAAGCTGTAACTTTTCAACTGTTCGGAAGTTTTTATTTTTAATTCTAAAAAACATCCAGGCAGCTTCAATACCATGAGTTAAAAAACGTAATAAACTGCCTAATAATTACGTCTCAGCAATTTGAAGTGCGAGATACACGAAATGCGTAAAAATATGTATGTGGGTGAATCCTATAGAAACGTAGAAAAGCGTATATGTGAAGGAAAGGGTTAACCTAACTGCAGTTTAAATAACACAGGTATTTTTCAAAGTTTTCTAAATTTGCATTTTTCTATCAAATGTTTGTTCTTTTTAGGGAAAAAAAATAAAATATACACGTACTAGTTAAATCAGTTTAACACACTTTGCTAACAACAGCATCTAGTAGCAAAAAATGGTACTAAAATTGGTCTATCTCAAATTCTTTTCTTTTATTATATGAAATGCAGTATGCAATGGATTTTAATTGTTGTTATTAGAGTCACAATTCCGAGAATTATGGAGAATATTACCGCTAAACTACACAACGAAGACACTTTCAATGTCTTGCGAATTTTCAATGGCAAACTGCCATCTTCCTCAGGCACTTTTGACAAAGTATCGGCCTCCTTACACCTACATCGTCTGCTACGAATTCCTAACCGCCAACATCTTCTGCTACAAACTCGTAACTTCCGTTCCTCGCAGCTTCCCGTATTTCGTAGGAAGCGCCTTCACTAGCTCGTCAAGCTTCCACTATCGGCCAAGCTGTTGTTTTAGGTCACTTCCAATGATGTTTTCAACCCGGGGAAATGCAGGCCCTTGTATGTTCATCAATGACGCACCTCCAATTTCATGCAATCGTATGGCTATCGATTCTAAGCATCTCAGATGCCTGTCATTCTTAGAATTTGAAGTCACCAGCATCTCAGTTTTCTCCCATCCAATCACTATGCTTATACTATGCTTATTGGATGGGAGAAAGCTGAGACGCTGGTGACTTCAAATTCTAAGAATGAAAGGCATCTGAGATGCTTAGAATCGATAGCCATACGATTGCATGAAATTGGAGGTGCGTCATTGATGAACATACACGGGCCTGCATTTCACCGGGTTGAAAACATCATTGGAAGGGACCTAAAACAACAGCTTGGCCGACAGTGGAAGCTTGATGAGCTAGTGAGCGCGCTGCCCAGGAAATACGGGAGGCTGCGAGGAGCGGACGTTACGAGTTCGTAGCAGACGATGTTGGCGGTTAGGAATTCGTAGCAGACGATGTAGGTGTAAGGAGGCCGATACTTTGTCTAAAGTGCCTGAGGAAGATGGCAGTTTGCCATTGAAAATTCGCAAGATATTGAAAGTGTCTTCGTTGTGAAGTTTAGCGGTAATATTATCCATAATTCTCGGAATTGTGACTCTAATTTGACAAACTTCCACAGTAATATGACGAGCGTTGTTAACTGTTCTTTTTAAGAGAGTTCAAAAAGGTCTATTATTGTAATAAAAAGTGTAAATCACTGTATTTTCCCTATAATATGTATTTAATGTAATTTTTTTTGCGAAATAATTCTTAGTGGTTTGACCTAGAGGCTTGAAATCTGAACCCTTGAAAAGCTCTGGCTAACATGGTACACTATGTCAAAATTAGTCAGAATTTGTGAAAAAATATTATTTCGTAGTTGAACCAAAATTCACACACAAAAATGTAAGGCACCTGCCTGTAGGCTGCACCAAATGTTTATCTTTGCATGGCTTTAACATTTCATTATTATATTGTTTCGAAGATTTTTTTTCTCTACAGTTAATGTAAAACCCTAAGCAGCTGGACATTTTCTTTGCGATGCAACACAGCAAAACTGTGGAAAGCAAAAGGGCTTGCATGTCAAGAATAGCACTCTCCAATCCACTCCAGATACAATGGTTAGCAGTTTTAAGTTGCACACCCGAGTTGCATCTTTCACATTGTTTTTAACCACGTGACAAGAGACATCAAGTTTGAACCGTTCTAAATAAAACAGCTTTGACGGAAGAAATAGTGGTACCTTACTATTTCTTCGAAACAGTTTTAGTTCTCTTTTTGGCCACATTAGGCTAAAATTTGGATGAGGGTTTTATGTTGAAAAATGAAGTTAACAACATCCTGCTATTGTAGTGCTAAATACTACGCTAAAAACATCCTGCCATTGTAGTGCTAAATGCTACGCTGAATGTTGGGTAAAGGGGGTTAGATCAATTGTTTTGTACTCCGGCAAGCAATCTTAGTGGGTGCTAATAGCACCTGGCTAAAAATTTACAAATTTGATGTCTGAAGAACACAAGTGATTGCGGATTTAACGAAAATCAAACCTACTTTGGAGAATTATCTGGCTAGTACTGAATATGCCTAGTAAAGTGATGGGTGACCACCTCCTTGGACACTTGGACTAATTTGGTGCAAAATTGTGCGATTACTATATAGTTACGATCACTTTTACTGCCAAGTCTTCTTTTGTCTTACCTGATTTCTTCGGATGCTCTCAACAGCAACTTGTTGACAAAGTAGAGCTAAGTCTGCGCCATTGTACCCACAAGTGCATTCGGCAACATTTTGAAGATCAACATCATCGCAAGGAAATGAAGCAGTGAGGTTCTGAAGAATTTCTAACCTTTCTTGTTTATTTGGCAACCCGATAATTATCTACAAAACAAAAAAAGTTCATCAACTTTTAAATAAAACACTAAGTGTCACCACAGAATACTGAACCAAGTTTCCATTCAGTACAAGGCTATGATAACACAGGCCCACAGAAGCAAAATAAAGATGGATCAGCCGAGCAAGTTACTTCCAGTGGGCTCAAGTGTTCAGTAAACACTGTCGAAGTTAAGCTGCAATGCTGAATTCAAAATGGATTTATAACTTCAAAAACACACACTTTCAAAACTGGAGACACTCGCGTATCTGCTAATTTTCTATAACTGAGCAGTTACATTCATCAGGCACAATAAGAGTGGTTTTTCTGAACTCTGGCTACATCTTTTTTGTTTACATCGTCTGCGTTCAAGTTCGAAGACGCATGCGAGCGTGACCTCCAGTATACACTGGGCCGATCGCCCACATTGTCTTCTCTTCCACTTCCTCAACAGAGCTCAGAAAAACAACCTTTATTGTGCCTGATGAAGATAACAGCTCAGTTATCGAAAATTAGCAAATACGCGAGGGTCTCCAGTTTTGAAAGTGTGCGTTTTTTAAGTTTTAAATCCACTTTACGTTGAGTGTTTTTCATTGTGTTGCCAATAATGGTTTTTCCAGATGATGCTGAATTGAATTATGAATCCTTCAGAATTCAGAATATCGTAATTTTTCGACATCTGAAGTAAGGAATATTTAAAAAAAAATGTTTCACTGAAAAAGTGGAAAGGCTATGGCCGCTGCAGCCACCCCACGTTCGTCGGCCCTGTAACATGAGCCCATTCTGCAGTCCGCAAGGACTGATCTCACAGATTAGGCTACTCGCTAACATAGCCTGTAGGTCAGCGTGTTCTATTAAACATTATTTGTTGGTTTCCACTTATGCACCTATCATTTTCCAATAATTTATTTTAGGCTAATTTAGGAACAATGTTGGTTAATGTGTAAAAAATTAAATGTCTTATGGCGTAGACATACAAAATACAATCTGGTAAAGATACCGTTACCAATGCCAATCCAACAATAAGCTAACACAAATATGAGTAGCCTTTTACAACTTCGACTTGGCCGAGCGAGGTTATTCCTGAATAGCACCGCTCGCACTGAAAAAAGCGCCTAATTGTAAATGGTTTTTCCGTTGACGTTTGTTGTAGCTGTCGCGTGCTGAATTCTGGGCTTGGCCTGAAGGTGGTCGCAGAAAATTGGCCACTGAAAATTTGCGTATAATTGACTGTTACTAACTTTTCGGTTTTGCGTAACTTTGTGTGTATTTTCCTGAAACCAAAGTAAAACGACTGATGTCAGTCTACAAGATTTGAACCAACTTAAACTATAGGACTATTGTGTCTGTCTAAGGGACCCACAAACCCAAGCATCCAGTTTGTGCTGTGTGGCGAATTTAGTGGGTTGCTCCGGGAAAAATGCAAGTTATAGAGGCTATGGCCCCACGTCACATTCAAATAGCAGACGAACGATCACGCCGAAGTGAGCAGTGATGTGGTAGACTGCGGTAGTCATTCTGAGCCCCTCCAACTACAGAAAAACCAGACTGTCGAAAATTTGCAAGGATATTGGGACAAAAAAAATAACTTTTCCTTTGAATTCTAAGCATACAAGGAGTAAACATAGCTGTCTAAGGCTGCAGCCAGGTTAACCAGGGTCATTTCATTCTTTTAGTCCTGGATGGGCACTCCAAAAATATTATGTCAGAAATATAGTTAATTAGTTATACTGCTCGTATCAAGTTTATTATAGCCAAGGCAAATTTCGTTTAGGCTAGGCTCCTAAACAAGTAACTTAAGCGAATCACCGGTGACCGGTTGACGTAGTGGCATACGTCATCAAACACACAACACAATACTACCAAAGAAGAACAAACACAGTACAACTACTAAATTTTCGTCAAAGTTCGAGTTATGATTTCGAGAATCATTTTGATATTTACCGCTCATAATTCACACTGAAGACACAGTCAATATCTTGCTAATTTTCAGTGGATAGCTGTAGGGGTGTGCAAGTAGAATAATTTTAGTTCAAGTATTTGGTTTACACATATATTTCGCAACGGTCTTTTTTTATTTATTTGTTACTGTGATTAGTGATCACAACTAAGATGCTGTTTAACAGACTGCGGGTCAATGTCTACAGCTTGTGTGCTAGTTTTTAGGATATAACTTCAAAATGGTTTCAGCTAGTGGCTTTTAATTTGCCTCACCGGAAAGCTCCCGCCGAGACAATTAATTTCGTATATTGAACGTCAAAATCGGTCAAAAATTGGCACAAAGTTATCGCATCTTTACTGGATTCGAATCTGGTGGATAAATTGAGTTGAGTTTGAGCTGATAGGAAACTCGACTAGAACTCGAAACTTTCCATTCTCACACACCCAGCTGCCACATTCTTCAGGTACCTCAACAAAATTTTTCGCTGGTCACTCGGTGTTTTTACATCATCTGCTTTTGAACTTGTAACCGCCGATCTTTGTTGCCGCCCGTATTTGGTGGGTAGTGCTCTCACCAGGTCGTCAAGCTGCCACTTCTTACCCAGCTGCTGCTTTAGGTTCCTTCCAATAATGTATTCGACCCTGGGATACGATGGTCCTTATATATTCATTAATGAAACTCCTCCCATCTCTTGCATTCTAATTGCAATCTATTCTAACTTAAAACTCGGCCTAATCACAGTATAAAAATAGGTTAAAACAGGAGCTTTCGCCCACTCTAATAAATAAATGCACAAATAAATAAGAATACCTTAACTGGTAAACTGAATAATCTAAACAAGGGCAATTCATAAAGTTCAAAATTAACCAATAACTTAAACAAATTAAGTCATTAACTAAATAATTCCAAAAATTAACTAATAAATTTACACTTATAAACCACACACAATTAAAATTATGAAACAAGTACAATGAATAATAAAATAAAGCAAAGGAACAATAAACAATAAACCATTAACACAAAATCCCCGAGCAACAACAACAAAATAAAAATTAACCCCACATTAGGCAACCACGTATCATCTGTTAGTGTGGTTAATCGATGCTGAGCATATCAGATGTCAAAATATTTTAGAGTTTGATGTCACCAGTGTCGCTATCCCAGTGTTATAATGTTTCACAGCTTTCTGCGTCGCAGCATTGTAACCTAAACATTTTTCTGCAGGGTTAATTTTTCCGGTGTGGGAATTTTTGAAGGAAACAAGCCCTTTGAAGTGACAATTTTTAACTTTTTTTTAAGCATGGCAAAGCATCAAAATCGTTAAAAATCTTTCTATACTTTTTCCCCCCATTACTTTATCCACAGTAACATTTTTTAAATGCTTGTAGAAATAAGTACCGTACATAGCAACTACAACTGATTAAAAAAATTTCCTTGTGGTGTATCCTGCAGGAGGGCCACTCCGTTTCACAAAAACTCCCATAACAGACGTGCCCACACTTTCAAAGTACCATCAGGCGAACTCCCTTTCTCCCCCCCCCCCCAAGTCTTTTCATACAAATATTCCAAATCACAGATCCCATGTTTCATGTATTGCTTCAGACGCTAAAACTGACATAGTGAAAATAAGAAACGTCACGAATATTGCAAGCCGCGTTTGTTTAAAAATGAAAGTTAAACGTTTTTTTTTTTTAATAAATAAATTCAGAACGGGTGGAGCTAGTGACTAGTGGTTTGCACCATTGGAAAGCTGGCGAAAAAAGGGTTAAAATTGTGTATTTGAAGGTCAAAATCGGTCAATATTTATATACAATATTTATCGTTGTTTCCGCATATATCTAAAAAAGGGAGTCTTACGGTAAAAAAAAAATTTACCGCACTTACGTCGTAGCAGTTTCTCACACGGGGTCGCTACTTTCTCCCACTCAATCTCATGTTTTGATTCATGCAATGAACTG
>JAHWFP010092062.1:28562-55278 GCA_023313725.1 Lithobius niger | reverse complement strand
GATGAGAGGTTCAAGGGTCTGTGATCATGTTCTAATGCTTCAGGGGAGGAAGAAGTTGACGATCGTAGACGTTGGCCACATGGAACAAGTGAAGCTGTAGAGACGAGCGGAGCAGCAGACGTTGATGGTTGTGTGGGCGATGGTAAGACAGCGATGCTGGGGTTTACAGGAACAAGGCTGGCCGGAGGTGTTGAAATAGGTCGAACGGAAGGGTCCATTGCGACTGAGTCAAGGGCAGTGTGTTCGGCGAACGAGGTGCTTGTTTTCGTTGGGCTATGAATTGCCTAAATTCGGAGAAGGTTTGCTAGCTTTCGGCGAATGTTCTGTGAAGGATGTACGTTCGGTGAAGGCTTGTTGCGTTCGGCGAAGGTTGTGCGTTCGGCGAAGGCTTGATGCATTCGGCGAAAGTTGTGTGTTCGGCGAAGGCGTGCTGCGTTCGGCGAAGGTTGTGCGTTCGGCGAAGGCTTGATGCGTTCAGCGAAAGTTGTGTGTTCGGCGAAGGCGTGCTGCGTTCGGCGAAGGCTTGTTTACGTTCGGCGAAGCCTTGCTTGTGGTCGGCGACGGTTGTGCGTTCGGCGAAGGCTTGCTACGTTCGGCGAATGCTTGTTCGTTCGGCGAATGAGCGTTCGAACGAAGGTCAGCTTGATGGTGATGGTCCTCATCCCTTCAGCTTGCGGTGAAGGTGTGGGGAAGGTCTTTACTTGGTTGTGTTCGGCGAACTTGTGGCTTGGAGACTTTCGGCGAACGTCAGGCACTTTCGGTGGGCTGATGCAGCTGGAGAGGCGATCCGTCTTCGACGAGAGCTTGAGGAAAGTGATGGCCGACCGACACGCCGGTCACGTTTTATAGGAGGGCTGCGCATTGACGCATGCGCAGTGGGACTGCGCACTGGTCGTATCTGGAGAGCGAAAAAACCTCAAGCAACTAAAGAGCACTCAGGAACTGCATGCAATTAAATTTACAGATAGTAGAAATTTTCTGCCGACGACTAGAAACGAGGATATTAACGCATATCTTCAACGAATGAGAACACTAGTGCAAGTGGCTAAAAGCGTTGATTGCTTAGGTCTGACTGAGGAGTTTGTAGCGCTGATCATGCTTGGTAACCTACCAAGGTCATTTGAAAAAGTTCTTCTGAAACAGGACTCATTCAGAGACGAAAACTACGTGCCTAGAGATGTGGTGAGTATTCTATGGGAGGAAGCACATAAGGGTGCTATGTTGAATGAGGAGAAGAATGGGGATGACACACGGTCATTATTTATCAAAACTCGGCGAAGTCCAAACTTCATACACAAGAGAGGCAAGAAAAGAGCCAAGCCGAAGCACAAGGTCAAGTGTTTTGCCTTCCAAAAAGAGGGCCATTTTGCAAGAGAATGCCGGACAAGGCAGTCCAAGCAAGATTCGACATTGGAAGACGAATCATCCTCGAAGCTGGAACATGCCAAGTCAATGTGGTTCAGGATTCCCACGTTGGAGCGACTGCAAAATAGCAGAAACCAAAGCAAGCTCGAGAAGAAGGGGAAGTCGAAGCAGAGTGGTAAACCGTTCATGGAAACAGTTAGGGAAAACCAGTGTCGACACGTACCACCCAAGCCAATAGTGGGGGAAGGTAAACAGTCAATAAGGAGGACTGTTCCCACCACCAACACTTTCGTCAGGTACCGTGAGCGTTTGGAAGAACGTGTACAAACTGCGATTGACTGTGGGAAGAGATTGGCTCGAGGTGGTGAAACAAATTCAAGAGCTTTGGGAAATGTTTTGGAACTGGCGTTCAGAAGTCGGGGTATACATACCACGCAACCAGTCATGGTGGGCCATGAAGAGGTGCCAAGAAGTGAGAATGCCGTAACGCAGCCCGAGGATAATGTTCCTGTTTACCACAAAGCAAAGGTAGCGGTAGTGGGGGAAAGCCGCAACCAGAATGTAGCGGAAGATGAATGGGCCACTTCATCTACAGAGACGAGTAAAGCACCCGATTCAGAAGTTGCAGACGTGCAACAGGTTTCCGAAGGCAAGAAGGCAAAAGATGAACAAGTCATCGCCACTGCGAAGACGAGTGGTATGCCGGGAAACCAGACAGTCGTTGTAAAAGGACAACATAAACCTCAGTTGTCGCCTAGGTCGGTGAAGAAACAAAGAAGAGCTCTTGCAGAAGCACAGCGAGCAGTGCAACAAGAAGCCAACAGCAAGGAAGATTGCATCGCAGAGCGAACCATCTCCAAGGTTGGCGAAAGACTTCGCAGAGAGGTACAACCTTTTGACCATCGAGTGGGTCAAGGACGCAGACGGAAACCTAATCCCACATGTTGACCACAGCGGGTACATGATGCGCTGGGCAAAGGCCCCTCCGGATAAACAGAAGGAGATGTCTCTGCAATATAAGGAGCTTTTCGAAGAGGTCAAGCTAATGAAGAGGTCGACAAGCAACTGTCCGGGACAGAAGTCGACGAGACCTCCAGAAGAGTCTGTCTCAGAGGCGAGACAGACCACTCAGGTTTTTGCAGCCTGGCCACGAGTGGGGGTTATGTTAGGAAAAATAGCGCGAACCATTTTAGTGGTTCGTGCCCAGACTGCAAAGGATGAGGCACGACATTGTTGGGACACGTGCAGTGTGTTGTCGTGCTGCTCCCGGTAAACAAGATGTCGTCGTGTCAAGACATGTGCTTCAAGAGTTGGTGTTTTTAGGCTAGTCTACTAGATAGGGAAAGTTTTAGGCAGGGACCAAAACTGACTTCTAGCGATGGATTAGTGACTCCCGGAGGCAACCAACTACAAATGATCGGCACCTGGCCGTGTACAGCGAGTGACATTATCGCTGGAGTTGGGAAGACGTCTTGTGACACATTGGACGACGTGAAGACAATTTGAATTCAAGACCACTGGAATACTTTGCTAAGGTAAATAAATCTGCAATTGCAGTCGACATTTATCCTTTCAGTTTCAAAATATGTGAAAGTGGTAGTAATGGTTTTTTTTTTACCATTTGCAATCATTTTCTACATTCTTCACACTAAAGAAATTTCCCTATGGTACTGTCGTTATGCAAAATGTCTTTGTGCTGATATGTAGCCTATGCTTGGGCCACTAGCCTTACAGATCAGGCTCCCACAGAGTCCTTCCTAAAAATCGACTCATTTCGCAGAAACCAACTAAGAACTTCCAACCAAATCACAACAAAATTGTGAACGTTACCATGTTCTAAATTGACAAACACTTTCATAAACAAAGAAACAGCAACCCAAATCCAAATTCAGTTGAGTATTCATCGCTTCGGTCACTAGGCCATTGACCCAGCCAACCCAGTCACAAGCAAAAACATACAACTAGAAGCAACACACATTTTATGCAAACATGAAGTGGTCCCACTCCAACATGATGTACAGTCAGACAGTGAAATATGGACACTTCTTCAGGGGCAGCAACAAGCAAATGATCGATTAGTCGTGCCACTCCATTCAATTGAATCAGTTGGTGTTCTTCTGCATGTGACGTCATCTGGCTGGCTGGAAGGCAATGCACCACCACCTGTGAAAACTAATCTATAAAGCTGCACAGCAGTGAAGCCGACATTCCAAAGTCTTTATTTCACGGTCGTGATTTAAGGGGTAGCAAGACCGAAATTACGGGTTAATCATACCTGGATGCTCAAGAAATACGTGAACTTGTCAATGGCGATGTATTTCGTACCCACATGGGGGAAAAGGTGGTGAAATGCAATAGACTGGGCTTTTCCAATGCAAACTCGCGCATCCCCCCCCCCCCATTTGCTCTGGTCGGCCCATTCTCAGGGGGGGATCCTGAATTCTGTAGAGGGGGGGGGGAGATACTCTACCAAACTTTTATATGAAAATGCGGTAAAAAAACTATCATCCCTGACCGTTACAACCATTGACTGAATGTGTGTAGTTTTTAGTCAATTCTAGGAAAAAAATTACGATCTGAAATGCTGTCAGGAAAGAAATCGTGACATTTTACAGCAGCCGGGGGCTGTAGCAGGGGGTGTTGGAAGGGGGCTGTGACTAGGTTATTCCACGATTTCTAACTGTAAAGCATTTTTAAAGAGGGTGAGCCGTAGCTTACCCAGGGATGTTAATAGGCGATTACGGTAGAATAAAAAATTCAAATCTCGTAAAAAAAAAATATGGGTATCTGCATAATACTAAATGCGCACTTGCCCATTTCTAGATTACTTGTTTCGTTTACGAAAAGTAAATGCACCATGCAGATGTGACGACATTAAGAAAATAAAGAGTCGAAAATCTAAGAGTCCACTTCTCGCACCCCAACCTTCGGTGTAGAGAAGTTATGGGTTTAAATGTTACTTTAAGTGAGATTTTACTTTAAACTCTATTTACCCCCCTCCCCTACCCCCATACTACCCCGGTAGATAGATATAAAAAATTTTACTTATAAACTTTACCCCCATCGAATCTCGGTAGACCCATCATTTCCCCCAGCAATATTTACTTTAAACATTACTGTAAGCAAGATTTAACTTTAACTTCAGCCATTCCCTGCCTTCCGTAGACAAGCTGTCACCTCACGTCTTTTCTAGCAAGATTTTACTTTAAACTTTATTTCCGCCTACCTCCAGTAGACAACAACCTCCCCCCCCCCATCCCCCGATTCGCCTATCTCCGGTAGACAATACGACCCCGCAAGATTTCACTTTAAACCTTAATGGTGATGAATAAATCACTCACAAGCTCCTTCAGTACACAAGTTGTCGCCCAACAATTTTCCAGCATTAAACATGATCAGGGAAAAAAATATATCAGTTTTCCCCAATTCTCTACGTCCCTGCCCCCCCCCTCTTCCCCACGACATTCAGCAGACAAGTTGTCAACCAACAATTAAAGCAAAATTTTAAAATAAGCGTTTCACTTGAAAACCCATTTCTGCAGAAATTTTTTTCTAGTTTTAGACATGAGCAGTGCCAAATTAATATTTTTTCCCCATTCTTTCCTTCCCCCCCCCCCCCGACCTCCAGCAAGCAAATTGTCAACACTTTCTCAATCAAATTTTTTATATCCATGACAAGTTTTCAAGAAAAGTTTCTTCCACCTGTGCAATGATTTACAACTGTGCCAGCTGTGCAATAAATGGAAAGTTGTCAGCGAGTTAAAACGAGAGGAAGACTTTTCAGTTTTACAAACGTTATAAAATAGAAAAAAAATAAAGATAAAATAAAATAAACTCAGGTGTTTCCATAAGCACTTTTAAAGACGAAGACTGACCCAAAGCTAGGTTCATTTTTGATGCAGTTTAGTGGGCAAACACACGCGGAGACATTCGTGGGTTGAATGGAGTTACTGAATGCACGGCTACCTGCCAAAACTAATGGATAAAACTGCCTAGCAGTGAAGCCGACATTTTCACTGTCCATATTTCATTGTCCGTGACTGTACTCTTACTTACCTGAGAAGAGCTGACTATGTGTCTTTTGTCTAAACTCCAGTCTGTACATAGGACTTTCCCTTGATGACCTTTTAAAACACGACGTGGCTTGATGTTCAATCCGGTCAAAGGCTCTAAACGCTGAGCAACAGTTGGCACTGCAACAAATAAAATTCTGTTAATGCTGCAAATTCTTAGAACACCCAGTGTAGGCTATCGTGTGATATGCTAAATTTCCTTGTTAGGTAGGTCTCATGAATATTTCCTGAGAAGCTAGAGATAGGTTTTCACAACATAGACCCCAGACTTTGCGTCAATTTTTCTACGTTTACTAGATAGTCAGTTCAATTTCCCTGCTTCTTAAGACATTTTTTTTTAGATTTTACTCAAGTACACTGTTAAGTCCAGTTTACTTTCTTTGTTTGGACTTCCAGACGGATGCTGAAGATGCCACTAAGATTCCCTCACATTCCACATCATGATATAAGGGCAAAAAAAAAGTACCTTGTTTTAAGGGAGTTTCGCACTCAAAAGCAACATGCGAGCAGGCGGTGTTTAATTTTTATTTTTTTATACCAAAATTTAGCATTTACAGGTGAGACAAATTTTTTTTGCTAGGTTGACATACAATTTTATTTAGGACTACATTTTCCCTTTCTGTTCAAATCAAGCTCTTTTTTACTGATTGCCAAACTTGTCAGTATCGCAAGCTTTACACAACGAATAGATGTTTCTGTTTATTGTTGGTAGATCTCGTGCACCCTGTTTGTTTCGAAACGGAAGTGAAGTTATAAAAAAAATTCATGCGCATGATTTTTGTTCCTGCAAAACAAAGGTTTTTTTTTTATTTGCCCTAAGCGGGAACACAGGGAAGTTTACTAGTTTACGAAACATGCAACACAGATTCCACTTGGCCCTAAAATGCTTTTTATTTATTCGTTGCGCCTAGAGGCTCATAAAGAGGTTTGTTAAAGGCGGGTTGCCACCACATTAGAGTCTGCATCATTTAGCCCTATCGAGTTCACCCTCGCAGCAAGCCAAGAAATGCACAAAGCAATACATTTAAGCACAACAAACAAGTCACGTGCCACCTTAATTATTGAGTAAAAATCTGGGGCGTCCTCCTGCACCCGGGAGCAAGCCCCAAAGCAGAATTTTCTGCCGCAGTCTGCGACATCAACTGTCGGAGAAAATTATCTGCAGCTAGTCTGTTTTTTCGTATGGTAATCCACATATTTATTGGTTTTTACTGAATAACATTTTAGCGCTTTATCCTATTGATCTGGCTCTTCCATCAACGGAAAGGTCTCGTCGAGACGATTAAAATGGTGTATCGGAATGTCCAAATTGATCAAAAATTGACGTAACGCCAGAATTTGGTCAAAACCGCACGTTTTGTCTGCGACTGTGCCAGATTATCTGCGACATAGTCGCACGTCGCACCCCTTTCTGCCTCCGGGGGAGCAAGCTGTAAAAGTTAACGATATTAATGCCACTAGATGGCGTCAGAATATATATTCTTTATATTCTACCGTGGTGCCACCTAGTGGCATTAATGTAAGAGAACCAGATAGCGCTCGATGGCGCTAGATGCTCCAAACTTTCATCTGGTGGCAACCCGGCTTTAAAGCATTGCCACAAAAAAGCAGGTGGGACAGTTAATAAAGTAGATAAATACTCTGACAAAGAACAACCAAATAATATAGTTAGCAAACCCACATCAGATTGATTTGGAGACTTGTTGCAGATCACTGAATCATTTAGCAAAAATACAGGACGATACGACCTTGGATGGTTGTAAACAGGCCTTGCAGACACATGTAGGTCAACTGAAGGGCAGTCTCACTTTGAATTAAGAAACAACGATATTATAAAATAACACTACCAAGTTCGCTAAAATTCACAACTCGGACTCGTGCTTAGTCCAACAAATTTTCGATACCACCCAGATATCTTCATCAGGCCTTTCGAGTTGTGAATTTTAGCGAACTTGGTAGTGTTATTTTATAACGGATCGATCTTTTCACAGTATGAATTGCAGCGATGTTTTTCGAAACAACGATATTATATTGAATTTGTCATAATCAAAGGAAGGATACGAAAACTTGTGAAACTGGCTCGTGATAACAATGTTGCGTCCTGGCTTCAACATACAATGTAAGGTGTTGCACATGACATACGGTTGTGTGCGTAGTTGTTGCAGAACTCTTCAGTGAAGAGACAGCATGGTGTAAAGATGCTGCTACGGGTAGGGTATTAGCTAGGGACTTAGCTGATGATGTGTAACCTATCAAACGACACAACTGTAACTAAAGAAGCATAAGTGAATCTGCCGTAATGTGCCATTCGCCGTTAGTGACTATCGAAGTTCTCGGATCCAAGGAAGACGCAACATCTTTCACCGATCGTTACTCAAGCACATGCTAAATCCTTGTCCTTGCCCACGCCCTTCCCTGAGCATGGATCCACAACCCAAAACAAGCGGCTACAGCGACTACCTAGTCGTACCCGGTCTTCTGTACAGTTCTGCTACTACCAATGGTGAGGCGCACACCTCTACCATGCACTGCAACAGCTATGTATAATCTAAAAGCAGTAACCATCAGAATTGCCGGTTAAAAAAAAGAGTTAGCTTTTAAGCTTATTTTACATTTTAGACGTAATTGTCAGCTTTAAGGCCTAATGTTTACCTGCACTTTTCATTTGGTAAGTAGCAGATTATGGAGATTTGGATTGCATAGTAAGCCTATTCATTTTTGCAACACGGTGCCTCTCAGAGCATACAGTTACAGTGTTACAACGTAACGTGCAACATAGCCTATATAGATCAGTGGTAGTAGAGAAGTGACGGGAGAGACGCTGTTGATGAAGCTAGCAACAACTCGTAGCAACTTGACGAGGTAACGTGACTTTAGGCCTAATTTTTCAACTGCAGTTTTTTAATTTCGTAAATAGCAGATATGCCTAATGGAGAATTTGGTTTGACAATAAGCCTATTCATTCATTCAACAATGCAATGAGATTATTTTTAACGAAGCTAAAATCCTTGTTTTTACGGTTGCGTGTTATCCTTAGTATTTCAAATCGACGATCAAATGTTATCATTTAATTTAGTTACCTCGAAGAAGTGTATTAGCTATATAAGGAAGAAACCAAGTTTTAATTTGCCATGTTATTTAACTAACTTTTGACACTACATCTAATGTTGTACACACTGTGGTTGTTTCTGGTACCATTGCAAAGTTGAAAAAGCGACAGACGGAAAGACGAACAAAGTCGTTTCAATAGTCTTCTCGGCTGGTACAGCTGCAAAGGAAAGAAGTCAAAGGAAAGATTAATGGAGCCTGGTTTGCCAAACGATATGATGTTGTAGGCCATATAAAATGCTTCAGTATATGCCAAAAATTAGGAAAAGACTCTCATGTTAACAAAAAATCTTTTGACGTAAGTGCCTGTGATAGGCCTTATTCCAAATTAATATTAGGCACTGTTGGTCATCCGACAGAAACTGCACAGGGAAACAAGTATATTTTGATCGTGATTTGCCCAGCAAGAAATGGGTAGAGGCAATACCCATATCTAAAGCAGATGCATGAACCATGAGACGTCTGTTTTTCTGATAAAGGGCGGCCAGAAGTGGTCCCGAGACCAAGTGACACATTTTCTTTCCAAATTGTGCAGTACATTTTTTGATTGTGGAATTCGGGTACAGCATAGTACACCTTACAGACCTCAAACCAAGGGCAGTGTGGAGCAAATGTCAGGGTAGCGCGAGCGAAAACTAAAGACCCAACACACATTTTGCAGGCATCTGTCATGAAAATAGTTGCAAATGGGGTGTAGCTCGGGCTCCTAATATTTTGACACTGTGTAACTCAGTAGAAGAGCTGACTACGGGATTTTCACCGGCCGACCTAGTTTATGGCAGGTAGGTCTCACTAAACAAAAATAGGATGCTAGAATCCACCCATAGATGGTAAATGAGCGTGTATGAGGGATGCTCAACACACAAGACAGGCAAGAAAGATAGTTACTAATATGGAAGAAAAAGTAAGAGACAGGACAAAAACTATTTATGATAGAATGCTCGAGTAATTGAGTACAAAGAATGAGAGGAAGTCACGTTGTTAAAATGTATGCGCAAAGATGAAAATATTTTGAGTTGACCTTTTGGAGGGGATTGAAAAGTTGTCCGATGTCAATTACATGATAGGAAAAGGACAGGGTAGAAACAAAATGGTTGTCTACGGCGTAAACATGCTGAAACCATACTACAAAGACGTACAAGTACACATAATAACAAAAAAGATGATGACACCATTGTGGATGAAATATTTGAGTGGAAACGTAGTGTTAGTGAAAACACTCTATGCCGATGACGTCTACAATATGGAACTGGCAATCGGAGGTTTAACTGAACAACAAAACAATGACACGACAGCTATAATCAGCACAGTGCCGGATGCATTTTCTCTAAAGCCACGATTGAGAAATAAAATGTTATTTGACATAGAAAATACTGATGATGAGCAGGTTATGGCAAAATTGCCCCCTTACTCAAAACAAAACAAAAAAAAGGAACTGATTAAGGAACAGAACAAAACATTTTTAGAGTGGGGAGTTCTGAAGAGAAGCAATAGCTATCATGGCTCACCCATGCTAGTTCTTCCAACAACCGGAAAGAGACAGGGTAGTGGCAGACTATTTCAAAATAAATAAAAGCACAAAGATGAAGACATATAATTTATCTAATACTGAACAAATGGTGAAAGACGTCAGTCAAGCAAAGCGGACTTCTGTGGTTGACTTTACAAAATACAGAAGTTAGCAATGGTACCTCCTGCACTGGTCAGCACTGCTGTTAGCCTTTTAGATCGCTGTGTTGCTTATTGCTTTCAGTAAAAAGCATCAGCAGTGGTAGCCTAACTAGTACAGGTGGTAACCAGTCATACCTACAGATGATTCTATTTTCAGAAGTTTATGGACAATTTGTTCAAGGGTATTCATGATTGTGCAGCCCACTCCAAGACAATGTTGCAGTTTGAACTGCAGCAAATAAACAAATATCAGTTCTAGCTTGGGAGCTTCAACCAGAACAGGTAACAGATAAGAGAAGTGCTAACAATAAACCAAAAAAAAGTGTGTGCAAAAATGAAACGGGGTAAATACCTAGGTCACATGGTAGGGTACAGCTGTAGATCACCTAGTGGTGTCAAAACAGAAGCTGTGTCAAGACTGATCAAGACCAACAACTATTAAACAATTCTTGAGTCTCATAGGTTTTAACCAGCAGTACATCACTGGATAGGCTAGTCTACTAGCCCATTTATCAGGTAGATTACGCAATAGACTCAAATGTGATGACGCGTGTGAGAAGCATAAATTCGTTAGACTGAAAAAAAGTCTTTTTGAATACCGAAAAATCGGTCGACTCAGCATTTCTACTTTGGTTCAAATTCATGCCTTATACTCACAGTTCGATCACGCAAAACCTAAAGTCAAAGATTTTCAAAGGTTTTTACCTCGAAACTTGCAAATTTTCGACAACCTTTAAAGGTAGACAACCAGTAGGGGTTGTCGAAAATTTGCAAGTTTTGAGGTGAAAACCTTTGAAAATCATTGACTTTTGGTTTTGCGTGATCGAACTGTGAGTATAAGTCATGAAAAACAGTCAATGACAACAACCAATACGGCATGCACCTGAAAATGTTTAAATTACAGTAACTACAGACAGTTCAATCACTGGCATTGCAAATAAGCTGAGCCAAGAATTTTATGGTAATAAACATCAAATTTTGTTTCTTTCACGTAAACTGAAAAAATCAGAAAGATGGCAAGTAAGAAAGAATGATTCTGCTGCAATTATGTGCGGTACACACAGTAACCATCCGCAAAACAGACCTTATTGTTTTGTGCAAACATTGTGCAAACTAACATTGTGCAAACTTTTTCCATCAACTATCGTTTGAATCTCTCGGCCACTCCATTTCCTAGTAGTAGCGATGTGTCTTGTGGTCAATCTTCATCAATGTTGGCTGCCACTCGCCATACGTTGAGGAAAATTCAGCAGTTGGCAACTTGGTTTTCAGAGCTACTCACCAAATGGCGATCGACTAACAAACTCCAATTCTTAAATTGTGATATCTCGGGAACCGTATTAGTTAGAAACAAGTGTTTTGCGGCATTGCATGCAGAGTTATGAGGGCTCTCCAACCAAGTGTGCAATGTTGTTGCAATGCAAACTTCTTGAACTGATTGGAGAGTTAGAATAACAAACAATATTTAAGCATTAAGAAGCAGTACAACTGCTAAAATTGTTTCTACATGGCGAGGAGGTAATGGACAATGGTGCGTTAATTTGAATGTCTATTGGCCAAATTGCGAGCAGGGGTGCATAAAATTACAGGACAAAATTTCCCACAAAATTTTCCTACAGATTTAGCAAATTTCCACAGCCTTTCACTATGTAGGCAAGCCATTTTTCAGTGAATTTCCTCAGTTCGCTGAAATTTCCCGCGAACCTCGTTCTAGCGTTCTGGCATATTCTGCACCCCTGATTGCGAGTGCTGCACAATTCATATTCATGAAGGTTGCTTGTGGTGCCTCATGCCATGGTCTTCAAGGTGCCGTTCGAAGCCAAATTAGCAAATTTCTCCACCGTTATCGGTACATATGACACGAATCGTAACTCCAGCATCCACTTCATCCATTTTAAATTTTTCATACACTTCGCCTTTGTTCTTCATTAAGAATACTACACCTGGTGAATATACTCGTCTATGAAGCTTACATATTAGGTGTTGGCTGTGGCGTACATCCAAATGTATAAAGCCTAGCGTCCTCTTTTACCTTGTATTTTGTTGTATTGAACGATTGTCTAAGAAATCGTCGGAGGTTATTTGACAAGCATATTCTTCACTGACATGCTCCGTTAAAGTGGCTTCAATCAACAAACCAATGACTGTTGCGATGGGGCTACAATCCTATCAGTTTGCCATACTACACAAGTAAGGTGCGGAACAAACACTGTTGCTGATGCATTGTCCTGTTCATTTCATAACATTGAATAAAATGTATGTGGGGGGGGGGAGGGGCCAGCATCTTTCTTCACTATTTCAGGATACTCAACTTCCTGTTGAACTCGCCAGTAATACATTTTTTTGACGCAAAAGTAAAAAAAAACTTTAAAATCAGTGGTGAAAGTTTGAAGTGGAGCTGTACTGGACCCATTCATGTATAGTCATTTAATCATTACTAGCCATGCTATAACTTCGCTCACTGTAATGGCGTTTGTCTGATCCCCCAGAGCGTATTATTACTTATTAGGTTCCAAGTTAATTGCAGTTGTTGCTAATTCCTCCATTTCATTCCTTAGAATATTTAAGTTCCTGTATGGCAAAAAAGGTTTGCTTTACGTTCAAAAGGTTTAACATGCGGAATTGCTGGCTTTGCTCACTCAATCCACGCACCTCCATACTTCAGAAACACAAATGATTGACAACCTTTTAAAGCCTACAGTTCTACACTTTTTTGTGCATCCAACCAGTTGATGCTAATCAATTCTGTGATCCATATGGCATGTTACTGATACTAAGTAAATATGTCGTTGTTTTAGGCATTTTCTCGGAACCAAGTAATTTTCTGATTAAATTTACTCAACAGTACGGTTGGTCCATCCAGAAACAGTTTTCAAAGCATTTTCGCGTATTTGAGGGTACAAATAATAAATACAAGTAAAAACATGAGTCCTATCAGAAACTTACTTTAATTATCTTTCATTTGCTGCACCTCTCACCATTGTTGCTACGAAGGAGCACGCGTACCAACATGCACACACGCGTGAATATCGTACTTGTTAATGATGTAGATTTTTTTTTGCACCAGTACAAAACGGACAAAAAATCCAGAACGATTCAGTGCGCCTTTAGTTTGTAGTTGAAGAAAGCAAGTGACTCAAGTCAGGAAACAAATGGTCAATGTAAACTGATCTGCTGTCGGTGCGTCAAGTGACCGTAATGACTGGGGTAGGAGCGTGGGCAAATGGCTTTTGGGACAGCCTGAAGGAGGGACTCTGCCCTTGACACGAAACCGAACAGACGCTAATGTATGTTCATCGTGGCTTGCAGTTTCCTTCCCGAATAAGACTGCAACTTGCGTATTATTGTTGCTTGTTCGTTCTTGGTGGATTAAATTGTTCATGCACGATAATCCGAAGTCTCCTTTCTTCATGTGGTCGACTAGGTGGTATTAGTGAGCACCAACATTGTTTTTACAAGAGTTTGACCAGCTTAACCCTCTAGATCCTAGAAGCCAATATTGGCTCTACGTTGTATATAAAAATGCAACCATCGTACTTTGAATGTTCTGTAACTACGGTAAAAAATTTGTTGACGTTCAAATTCAAAATGAAAAATATTCGTCAGTATTTTTCGAATTTTCGATAGGCATTTTGTCCATACAGCAAAATAAGGTGCTCCTATCTGCTTCAGGCTTCAGTTATCTACATCGTTGTTGTGCTTGCTGATTGAGGAATATTTGAAAAAAAAGTGGGGTTCGTAGCACTTAATGTGCCGTAGGCCAAGCTTGCTGTTGTTGCCGTTGTGGCACACAAGGCCGTGTTCGTTCGCTGTCATGGGCAATTAATGCCTATCAAAAATTCACAAAATACTGACGAGTAGTTTTGACTTTGAATTTGAGCGTCAACAAATTTTTTACGTTGTGTATACGTTTGAGTTAGGAAAATGAAACCTTAGTGCCCAGAGAGTTAATTCTTCTTGACTTTAAATTTGCTACAGTCTTGACACCAATCTAGGCAGGAAGTTTATGCTCGCCAAACAGACAAAAGTTAATCTCCATGCAGCTGCTGGCCAATGCTAAACTCGTTGTCTAACACCGTTGCGCAACAATATCAGGCACCATCAAATTTTAATACACTGTAAATATTGGTACTTCATTCTCAAATTGCCAGTAATGGTAACGAAACAAACCCTAGAGCTGCACCTGTAAATATTAAAAGCAATGTGCATAGCTTGTATAGGCATACAGCCATACACTAACATTTCATTCAAAATCAAACCAAAATGAAGCTTTGGAACTGCACTTAGGCTATCAATCCGCAAGTTCAAATCTTTCGGGAGGTGGAGGGCTTTAAACTTTTATTTCAGGGTGCCATGCAGTGTGCGGACACTATAGGAGAAAACTGGCACCAGCCACTGGCCAATTGGCGATTAAACCGAGTTAAATGACGACTAAAAATTTAGCACCATTTGCCTCTACGTTTACAGCCTATATATAGCCGATACAGTTTACAGCCGATATACAGATTTCAATAGTAGCAAACAAACTTGTTAAATGATTCATTTATTTGTGGCTATTTAACAGTTTCTGTACCGTCTTTATTTTCCCATCCCCAATCATTAAAATTAATTCTTTTTATTAATTTATACAAGCACATAACAAAATTAAAAATTACAACCCACCCCTAAAGCAGAATTTTCTGCCACTGTCTGCGACACCAATTGTCAGGGAAAAATTGTCTGCAGTTAATCTGTTTTTTCGTATGGCTACGTGCACATTTATTGGTTTTCACTGAATAACTTTTCAGTGCTTTATTCTATTGATCTGGCTACTCCACCAATGGAAAGGCCTCGTCGAGATGATTAAAATGGTGTTTTGGAATGTCCAAATCAGTCAAAAATTTTTTGGGGGCCCGACACCCGTTGGGTATCGCCTTGGCATTAGTACGTCCTTCCCTGCTCCGCAGGAATAGGACTCCCCTCTGGCCCCCAAAAGGCTCATCGGCTGTACCGGCCTGATGCGGGGAAGGTACAGTACATCCGTGCTCACCCTACTTGCGTCCCACAAGGTCGTGCAATCAGACCGGGTCTCTTTGGGTCTGCCCAGAGCGGCATCTTTATTCGGGGGCGGTGCTCTACGAGTCCGCCCCATTTTTTGCCACATTTCATGTTTTTTTTTATGATAATAAACAGTTTTACCATATACTTGTGTTCGTGTCGTTTCATACCTTGCTTAGATTTGGGGCCAAAGCTTGCTTTGGGCTAGTCTAAGTTGGGTATGGAACGTCACAACTGCTCATGCGCTATCTATTTTTAGGTTTTTATGACTTTTTGTTAGTCTTGTGTGAGCGCCCGCTCAGGCTTGTTGTTTTTGTTACCCGCCTCCACCCCTTGCCTATCACCTTTTTTTTTTTCCCCCCTATTACTGGATTTGCACATGTATTTCTCGCCTTGCGTTCTGGTCCATTGCGGAAGCCCTGACACTTTTGTTTTATTTGGCATCATCGATGCCCATTCCTCAGGTCTGTTATATATGTGTGTGTGTGTCCTTTTTGCAGCAATCCAGAGTCCTGCATTAGTACGTCCTTCCCTGCTCCGCAGGAATAGGACTCCCCTCTGGCCCCCAAAAGGCTCATCGGCTGTACCGGCCTGTGGCGAGGAAGGTGCAGTACATCCGTGCTCACCCTACTTGAGTCCCTCAAGGTCGTGCAGTCAGACCGGGTCTCTTTGGGTCTGCCCAGAGCGGCATCTTTCTTCGGGAGCGGTGCTCCACGAGTCCGCCCCATTTTTTGCCACATTTCATGTTTTTTTTTTATGATAATAAACAGTTTTACCATATACTTGTGTTCGTGTCGTTTCATACCCTTGCTTAGAATGTCCAAATCAGTCAAAAATTGGCGAAACGGCAGACATTTGGTCAAAACGGCACGTTTTGTCTGCAACGGTGCCAGATTATCCACGACATAGTCGCACGTCGCACCCCTTTCTGCCTTCGGGCAACCCACAAATACACAGGGCGAGTCAAAAGTATCGACCCAGTGGATTTGGCAGTCGCATGATTTGGTTTACAACCATCGATCGTTGGTCACCACGGAGGGGGCAAAGTTTTGAGATCATCCAGGGGTGCCCCCCACCCTACCCCCAGTAAATAAACTTTCTACTTCCGGTTCCTTTACGAATAGGGCATTGGTCCCAATTTGAGATATGTGCGGGCTGTCAATTCATGGTGAATGCAGAAAACAACATGTAAATCAATCCACAACAGCACGAGCTATGACCAAAACACATTAATAACAAATGTTGGCTTTATTGCATAAAATAATATCCTGATCAGTTGTGTGAATTGGTTGATTGCATGTAGTAATTACAGTCGGGAACAACAAACGTAACGAAATTGATAAGGGTTTGGCTAGCACAAGTTTGTGGCACATGTAACAAACTGGTGTTCGACCTTTAACGGCATGTCGAGATTAGAACACATGTTTCAACGAATATGCTGTCTGGCATATAAACATACTGTCTATGTCAACTAGTGAGTCATAGAAGGAAGTCCTGGGAATCAGTGAGTTTCAGGAAGTCCCGCGAATCAGTGAACAAGAAAGAAGTCCTTTTGTGGACACTTAGGGCACTAAGTATTGAAATCAAGCAAGGTTGTTTCCCCCCCCCCCCTTCCAACCCTTACCTAAAGTTTCCACTTACTGATCCTTTAGGTCGAATGCCGGTGTGTCACATGTGCTATAAACATGTGCACAGGCATGTGCTAGCCGAACCCTTATCAATTTTGTTACGTTTGCTATTCCTACTGTAATGATTACATCCAATAAACTAATTCCCACAACTGCTCAGGATATTATTTTATGTATCAAAGTCAATATTTTGTACTACTGTGTTTTGGTCATAGCTCGTGCTGTTCTGGACGGGGCGTCGGACGAACGTCTAACTGGAAAATTTTCTAATGGGATAACTGTCTATAGTTTGTTCCACATTATGTTTTCATAAAACTGACTGGACGACGACTCGTTTCCTGGCACTAAGACTGCAAAAACATGTGGAAATCACACTTGTAGACTCTACATAGTTACTGTTAGAGTTTACGATTGGGATGTTTACGGATTTTTTGCATTCATAGTGGAAGAAAACGTGACGTCATACAATCAGTTTTCTGAAAACATAATGTGGAACGAAGTATAATATTTGCATAAATAAAAAATCTGAAAATCGTCTAAACGGAATATCGTATAGTGGAAAATCATCTAAACGGAATATCGTATAATGAAAAATCATCTAAACGGAATATCGTATAATGGATAAACGTCTAACTGGATCAACATCTAACTGCGGTTTCTGATGTTATATGTATAGCCGCTGCGAGCGCAGTAGCGCGAGCGAGGCAGGGACATTAGACGATAATTCATTATACGAATTTCCAGTTAGACGATAATCCATTATACGAATTTCCAGTTAGACGGTTTTCCATTATACGAATTTCCTGTTAGACGATTTTCCGTTATACTGTTATACGGTATACATTCTTCCAATTATGAGATTTTCCAGTTAGACGATTATCCCTCGCCCCGTTCTGAACCGATTTACATGTTTTCTGCATTCACCATGAATTGACTGCCTGCACATATCTCAAATTGGGACCAATGCCCTATTCAATCCCGGAAGTGAAAATTTTATTTAAGGGGGGCAGGGTGGGGGTAACCCTGGATGATCTCAAAACGTTGCCCCCTCTGTGGTGACCAACGATCGATGGTTGTTTGATGGCTAAGGTAAATCATGTGACTGCCAAATCCACTGGGTCGATACTTTTGACTCACCCTGTATTTGCATTTGTTCTTCCGAGTCGGTACGAAATAGGTCTATGGCTGCTAACCACCAATTAGTTTTACCAAGGGCAATATGGATTGTATTATCCAATCCATATTACCCTTGGTTTTACTAAAGGAGCTGTGGTAATAGCCCTTGAAAAAAGTGGTCCCAAAAATGTCCCAAAATTTATTTTTCATTGGCATTGAGGAAGGGGTGCGGGGCTCTTTTAAGTGTCGATTATAATTTACTGTTGCTACAAAAGATTTGTGGGCTGCTCGTCATTGGCTGCGATGTCAAAGTTATTTTGCCTAGACCAGGTAGTATTACATTAACCCAAATTCTTTCGTAATAAGTTACGTAACCAGTTTAAAAGCAAACTCACAACTAGTTCTGCCTCCCGACTAATCAGTCAAGTTGAGTGACTGCCCGTGGCGGCTTGACAATTCTCATTTATGTAATGGATGCAATTAATTTTCAAAAATTTTGTGTCAAGGTTTTATGGTGCATACAAGTACAACGAAATTACTTTACGCTAATGCTGGCATCAACCTTAAAGGAGAACCGCCAATTCAAACCTGGCGATCCAGCAAAATCGTTTTACCTAGGCTAACTTACCTGACTAAGAAGGAGAGCAATGGGCTGATGCTACTCAGCAAATATGAATGATCGCAAATGCTTATATCGGCTATGCAATGGTAGTCTGTGTTAAATTCATATCAGTAAAGTTAACCCTGCTTACTGTTGTCAGGGTTACCATGACTTACCTGTGAGTCAACAAAATCTAGGCGAACCAAAGAAAACCATCTGATGATGTGGATCAAAGGATCAATGAAAATTTGCATGTCAAACTGTGAAATACACACCAAATTTGCAGCGTGTTAAAAATTCATCACACAACTGTACAATTAACTTACCAAAGGAAAATAGGCTACACGGCTAGTCAACAAATTTAAGTCTATTGTCTTGAAAAAATACATAATACCACAAACGAACAGCAAGACGTTTTTCTTGAAGAAAGTCTTCGTGTTCGTTTGTGGTAATTGTGTATTTTTTGAAGACATGTCTTTCATATACAGCTGGTTACCAGTTTTCGCATTCAAGGCTATTATTTAAAAGCTAGTGGTAAAGCCCAAATGTTGAGTGGAGAATTGTTTTTTTTTTTATTTGTCAGAACAGAGACAAAAGAAAAGTACAAACACGACGAGCAAACGTGAACCATATGTGAACTGTGACCTAAGCTAAGCAACCTCGTTCGACCTTGGTTTTGCGTAACATATTTATCAGATGGAGCTGCGACGGCTCAGCACAGTGCATGTTAGCCAAGCTCACCAACCTCACTCCGCCTCCTTGGTTTTCTGCGATGTATTTATCCGCGGTGGCAACAGATGGATTTGCGATAACTCTGAAAGAGGAGTGCATTCATGTCAGCCAAGCTCAGCAACTTACTCGGCTTTAGTTTTGCGCGGCGGCAAGCAACAGATGGAGCTGTGGTGCTCAGATTTAGGGTTTTCCCCACTAGCAAATTATGATGCTAGATGTCTCAAGGCAGAGGTTTAGTATGTTCAAGGCTCGAGGCATAACATTTTTGCCCTCAGGCCCTTGTTTAAAAATGACGGACCTCCAGAAAATTTACCATCCAAATGTCAATAGGCCTACCGTAATTCTATTTATCATTGAGAATTTAAGTTAAAACTGAGTGCAATTTTTTGTCCCCTTTACGAGCAGGCCTAACTATTTACAATATGATGAACCCATCGGTCAATTGCATTTCTGTCATACAGTTTTAATAGCTATGGGACGGAAAATAATTTATTGAAGCATGTGCGCCCCGTGTGAGAAACTGCTGCGACGTGCGACGTATGTCGCAGACATGCGACCGACTTATGTCGCAGAAAATTCCGGGCGGTCGCAGAAAATAATCGCGGTCAATTTTTTTTACCGTAAGCCGCACTTTTTTAGATACATGTGGAAACAATGCTAATTTTGCTAAATATTGACCGATTTTGACGTTCAACCGATTTTAACCCTTTTTCCGCCAGCTTTCCAATGGTGCAAACCACAAGTCACTAGCTCCACCCGTTCTGAAGTTATTTATAAAAAACCATTTAACTTACATTTTTAAACAAACGTGGCTTTCAATATGCCCTGTGTTCGTGAAGTTCCTTATTTTCACTATGTCAGTTTTAGCGTCTGAAGCCAATGCATAAAACATAGGATCTGTGATTTGGAATATTTGTATGAAAAGACTTGGGAAGGGGGGGAAGGAGAAGAAGGGAGTTCACCTGATGGCACTTTGAAAGTGTGGACACGTCTGAAGTGTGAGTTTTTGTGAAACGGATTGGCTTTCCTGCAGGATACAGGATTACATGGAAATTTTAAAAATCAGTTTTAGTTGCTATGTTCGGTACTTATTTCTACAAGCATTCAAAAAAATGTTACTGTGGATAACGTAACGGGAAAAACAGTTATAGAAAGGTTTTTGAATGATTTTGATGCTTTGCCATGCTACAAAAAAAATTTAAAATTGTCACTTCATAGGCTTGTTTCCTTCAAAAATTACAACACCGGAAAAATTAATCCTGCAGAAAAATGTTTAGGTGACAAACTGCGTCGCAGAAGGCTGTGGCACATTATAACACTGGGCATGTGCGATAGGCAGGGAGGGGTGGGGTGCCCATAAAAGACGACATCACTACTTTGTTTATGACCTTGCTGCCATGCGTAATTCAAACACTCCAGCATTATTCTGTTGGTATTAGGTGGATTTTTAATTATTTTACGATTGATGACAATTGTAAATAATGATAAAGTTTGATTAAAGCCTACAAGTCCGCCAAAGAATATGGCAGATGGTCCGGCATTAATTTCGTGCCCTGATAAGCCTATAGCTACATAAATACACAAAAAAAAAATTGACCAGGCCTGTATGCAACAATCTAACAGACGGTACTAGCTTAGCTTTTGACATGCTCCCAGCCGTAGCCATGGCACCAAGACGGTATTAAATGCAGTCAGGGTTCGTGAATCTTACGTAACCAAGTAACCAGGTTACAGTGGGGAAATTTAAGAATTGGGGAAAACTAGTTAGTGAATGAAGGATGTATACCTTTACTTCGTATTGCTCCACCAAATTTATGTTCGTAACTCTACTAAAACCACCTCAAATTTAAACAAAAGGCTGCGTATTAGCACTTGTTGTCGTACTTTCCGTGAGTCGATGCCAACGCCATCTTTCGGTAGTGCCACAAAGTACAAAGATGGCCTGCATTGGGCCAACTAGCATCCGGTTACCGATCATATAGCCTATGCGTCAGCATGACTGCATCGAAGGCAAGAGTGGACCCAAGAGACGGATCGAGGGGGTTGCGGGGCCCTACAAAGTAACTAAACTTGGAAACATTGCCGAAATTGATGGAAAAAACTTATTAAATTAATATAAAACTGTATCAAAACAGAAAAATCACCCTGCAGCCCACTCCAAGATATCGTTATGGGTCCGCCCTCTTTAGAAAGCCATGGCTGTATGCCACGGTTGTGGAAAACTTACAAATACACTATTTTTTTTTTAAATGGGAGTTACAGTTCTTCAAATTTTGGGGAAATTCTTGTTCGGTTACTGGGCTGCTTAAGATTCTCGAGGCCCGACTACATTGAACATGCTTGTTGACCATACTTTGCATAGCGGTGTCAGTTTTGATTGTGACTAACACTTGTTAACACTAATCATGAGGAAATAGCAGTAGGTCTATAGCCATATTTCTCATTGATCCGAAGTGTCTTCTTTAGCGCTCCAACTGTGTATTTCCTGAGGTGAAGCGTTTGTAGTGTGCCATTTTGTACTGCAAATCAAGATGGTGGCACTCGATCGACACTATGACGGCGGTTATATGTAGTATGCTAGAAACATAAGGAGCAGAAAATTTGCAGAATACTACTGGATGTTAATTGTTAAAGCATTACAACCGAAACACAGAAACCCAAATGGGTAGAGAATACAGGCACGTCAGTTGCGTTGCCTTTCAAACGAAAAAGTGACGATCGGTTGCCACATGTGTCGTGCACGCGATCGTGCCCGAGGGCAAACGTGATGCAGTTGGAAACTCTAGAGTATTTTGACAGTGAATTGAGAATTTTAAAAATTAAAAGCCACAAAAAAGGGAAGTAATTTCGGATAATTGTGAAAATTACGCAATTTATGGTGTGAAAAGCGGCACATATATGAAAACACCGGCAGGCGGTGGCTACTGTGGTTAGCAGATGACATCACAAGAAAAAATAACACAACACCACAAAGTTTGTAGAAGAGTATAGGGCAAGGGCGAAACAATACGGTAGAATTGATATTAAGAGTATAGATAGGGATGGGTCAGTTTCATTTTTTTGACTTCGGTCCCAGTTTCGGTTTTCATGCCAACAAAACCGCGGTTTCTGTATCGGTTTTTGCCACCCTCCGCCCTAACCAGATAGTTCTCGTTTTTTTCTTGTAACAGTGTAGTATGACTAGCTTTTAACTCGCTCCAGCTTTCACTTTCAGCAGCGTCATAGACCATGGGTCTGTGACACCACTCTCCTCTACTATTTTCTTTTTAAATGAGTAGGGAGCTTGCTGTGAATTCTACGTAGAAAATTATAATTATTAAAAAATTCAAAACAACAAATCAATCTTTGATTTTTTTAACACCGTACGAAAAACCGACTAAAAATCCGAATCGGTTTCGGTTTCCAGTAAAAACCGAAAATTTGGTTTCGGTTTCGGTCACTGACCCATCCCTAGAAGAGTATATAACATCTTTTTTTCTTCCACTATCAATTTTCCACCGAACATTCACGGAACAGTGTTTCAAATTCGTGGTGGTGTGTTATTTTTTCTTGTGATGTCGAAAAGCGGCATTATTACTACCTAGGATTATTAGGTGTTTGGGGAGGATGCGACTTTCTAACAGACGGCATGCTTCATCGGTTGTACAATTCGCGTGAGAAGGCTTTCGGTGCGATTGCAGAGCGAGATTCAAAACAACGGAGAATCGTCAGCGATCGGGAAGCTTGACGGTTGGTGTTAAAACAGAAAAACCTCACTAGAGGGACTCCGAGCTGCGGCCGTTTGGACTCGGTCTTGTAGGGAAGCCAGCGCAGCTGCCCTTCTTGGCTTACGCTCGGCAGTTCTATACGAGCTATCGAACCTCTTTCAAGACAAAATATTCGTTTAGGGTTTAAATTCAGTGTGCGGTGCCATTCGTTTCTTATGTTTTCTTTTCTAGTAATCCGTGGCAAACTGTTTGTAGCCGATAACATTGGAACTAGTAGGTGGCCGTTAGAAAATCCCAGCAAGATGAGCCAGACGAGTATCGCTTCGTTGCTGCCATTTTTCTCCGCCGACTAACGCCAATGTTTTTAGGAGGGCGCTGCTAGCACGCTAAATCGCTTCTCACACCAGTGACACACTCATCGCAGCGAATGACGCATCCTCCCCAACAACTAATCCTAGTTACTACTATTAGTACAGTACCGTATTAATTTACAAACGACACGAACTCTGCCTTTATTGTAGCCTACAGCCAACTACAACCGTGCCAGTATGGCGTCAAGACAGACTCCAGAACATGCACCATAGTAGTAAAGAGAAATACGAAAAGGAACTGGACATCTGCACTCCCCGAATAATTATGATCAGCATAGAAAAATAGGCCTAGATAGACTGGTAGCTAAGTCTGCAACAACCACTGTGAAAAGAATTTCACATAGAACAGTTCAAAAATCGGTTTTGCCTTCGGGACACAAGATGAATACGGGCTTCTTTGCAACTCCTCCCAGACTGCGCAAGGCATCTGTGCACAGCAGTGCACCGTGACTCGTCTAAAGGCTCTCCGCATATGCGGAAGGCAAGCAAAAGCAGTGACTAACACCAATGTGAGCAAGTTTCGATAATTTATGAGGGCCTTTGCCCCAGGAAAAAGTATGGGGAAAAATTGATCGGCTGATCATTTTGGGTTATTTTAGCGCAACGAGAAGCCGATCTATCAGAGAGGAGTTGGTATTCTTCTTATGAGCCTGGCCTTCAAATAGTGAACAACCACCCATCATTCTCTTTACTGTCATAAATACAAAATGCAACCTTTTTCATAGTACGAGATGACAGGGATGCTGCAGCAATCAGCATCGCACACTCAAATCCCAAATACATAGACCCCTCGCCGTTAAACGCCAAATTAATTTTTTCACTAATATCGTCAACAATACTTCATCAAAATAGTGCAAAAGTCGAAGAAAAGGCCGGTTTATATCTAAGTGTCAAGAATGTACACTTAAAATTCCGATGGTGATCTTGCAATGGAAAGAGGATGATTTTTATGATAGGAGAGTATTGTAACCACCTGAAGACAGCAATTTGAGTTCATATGTAGAAAAAAAAACGGAATTTCACGCGTGAATAATTAAGTTACTCGAAATGTACTTCAATAACGACGAATCAAAAAGAGAAAAAAAACACAAAAATAAATAAGAAATCAATTCATTCATTCATTCAAGAAGCACTGAGTGAGATGTCGCCTCGTCTACGAAGAGGCAAACCACTTTCGTTTAGAAAATCTCAGTTCAACCTACTTCCAGCAATCAAACCAACTTACACGAGACATCGTTGAGTTTCTGTCTTTCTTCTTCCAATTTGGCTTTTAAAGATTCAACTTCTCGAGTTAAAGCTTCGATAGATTCACTGGGAGAATCTACTTTCAGATTCCCTTCCGACGCCATGATGGCTCAAGGGTAACTCTAGTGGCGACTGGGGCTCGAAGGGATTTGAGCTTCCCAAATCCCAACACAAAATATCGATCAGTTTCTACGGAAGTTGACAGGAGTCGACGCAAAATTAGGATTACATCATAGTGATGGTTGGAAAAGGCAGGAAGGAAAGAATAGGAAAGGAAAGTAAAAGAAAGGAAACGGAAACGAAACAGGAAAAAAAAAGAACGAAAATTGAAGGGAAACAGAAACGTAAATGGAAAAAATGAAATGTTTATTTATATTATCAGGAGCGCATTATATACACGTCCTTTATGCTACCCCTGATATTATTTATTTATTTAAGAAAACAATAGACAGCCAGTTTCCAATAATTGGAATATAGCTGTAGCCAATTACAATGGTAAATAACATTTCGGTTGGGGCAAAATTACCCACCAAAATAGTAAATTTCTGTAGACATCTGAGAAATAAAAAACAAAAACAGAAACTCTAACAGCCTGTTTCCCGGTCGCGGACTAAATCAGCTTTGGACTAGGCTAGGTGAGAACTTCGTAGTCTGCAGACTTAGTAAAATAGTCCACAGCTTCGAAATGCGTTTCCCGGTTGAAGACTAGTTGAGGACTAGCAAGGTCTTACCTCTCGTTAGGTATTACCAGGAGGAAATGAAAGCTGCGTATGCTTTATTAATTTACTCCTGGTAAGGCTGGTATTACCTAAGAGTGTACCGAATGATACGTGCAAGGTGCACACTTCAAGATGAGCAAGGCACCCACAGATGGTAAGCGGTGTGCAGATAAGTTCATTCCATTTTAACAATTGAAACAATTCATTCGGCAACATCTAGTAATAAAGTAAGCAAACAGCAAAGGAACGCAAATAAACTTTCCTGTAAGGTTTAAGATAGTGCAGTGTTGCTGTACTGTTTAGTCCACGTGAAACCTTACTGCTCTAGTGAAATATTTTTAATATTTTTACTTCTGCACGCGATAGATTAGCTAATTATTGGGGCATTGTACTTGGCTAAACGATATCGGTGAAAAATGTTTAAAAACTAATCGTCTTAGTGCGCTTAACACAACTCTACAGGTATTCAGGGTTCGTGCGACACCTTGAAAACCTGGAAATGCCCTCGATAGTAATAATGAAATTCCAAGCGTGGAAAAGTGGTGGAAAATTTTGAAAAACGATACATATATGTCATCAGTAGCGTAATGAACGGAAGGTAGATGATGTGACTGATGAATACTGACAAATTTAGCAAACAAAGTAGTCGAATGTGTAGGCTTACGTTATTCTTGCTTTGTTTGGGCATGAAAGGTTTTGAAATTTTGACTCTGTTTACGTGTGTAATGGTTGGATACAGCAGTACGGTTTTATGTGGACTAAACATTACAGCAACACTGCAATATCTGAAACCTTACAGGAATGTTTATTTGTGTCCGTTGCTGTTTTGACTCGGATTAGTTAAACCTTACCCTTACCTTAAGTATTAAACGAATTCGTTTTTGTCTATTATTTCGTGCTATACTTTGGCGTACCATGCAGGTTATATTAGTTTGTTTTAATGTTTTGTATCTTATCAGTTAACGAGTTGACAAATCGAAAACTAATAAAAGTTCGGACACATGTTCACCAAGTCCAACAAAGCTTATATACTAAGGGACCGTTCATTATTTATGAACCGGGAGAGGGGGGGGGGGATGCGGGGGCCCATGAAATTTATATGTGATGAGGGAGAGGCTAAAATTTTGTTTGAACTTGATATCAGGAGGGAGTTGGTTGGGGTTAGGGAAAACTGCGAGAGAGTATGTGCACGGCATGTTATAGAATGTTAATGTAATAAATTTATTTAGCACATTCCACAAGGTATAAAAGTAGGCCTAGTACGTGTCGTACACTCATTTCATGAAAATGAAAATTTTAATACAATTTCTTTGGTGGGGGGGGGGGGGGGCACAAAAATTCAC
>JAHWFP010092062.1:6295-23389 GCA_023313725.1 Lithobius niger | reverse complement strand
AAAGAAAGAAAGAAAGAAAGAAAGAAAGAAAGAAAGAAAGAAAGAAAGAAAGAAAGGGAAAGAAAATAAGATAATAAAATAAATTATGAAAGGATGAAATGAAAGACAGTAAAAGAAAAAGAATCTGATGTGTGATGGGTCTTGTCTTATCGGGATGGCTACATCTTGTACGCTCACTGTATCACCAAGGTCATTAGCAAGGGCAGGGCCAAATCTACATGACAGAAGTAAAACTGCTATGGCTTACCAGAATCATGTAAACGTCTTCCCATCTTACGCATGTTTTTTACAGACACACTGAGACATTCTAAAATATACGAAATTTTAAACATATTGAAAATTAAATTATGTTTTTTCATGTCTCCTGAGTCGTGGGCCCCATGGTGCTTTTTTTAAGTCACGCACTCAAGCTGAAAGTTTTTGGTTTTTGAGACATTCTGTTATCCTCGAACAGTAGCACAAACGGTGACGTTAATCCTCTTTCACTTGTGTGTGTGTAGTCAGAACACGTAAATGCTTTCACGTGTTTCAGCTCATTTTAATATTGTCTGAAGCATGGACGAGTCTGAACACTAAATAGTGCCCTCTCACAACATAAACCCCCACTCGCATTCTGGCTTCATGGACGGATGAGGACTTCCATCTTCTTAATGAATTGTCTGTCTATCTCGAGAGGCACATCTGTCCATACGCAGATTGACTTCTCGTCTTTGTCTGTTACACATCATGTCTCTGCAGACTTTTAACCTCTTTGTTAAATTGTTCATTTTGACGTATTTGTCCATATAGCCGTCATGGTCCACAGGCTGAACCACGATTCGAGTCCCTCAACTTTCTTGCTTCATGAGGCTCAGGTTCTGTAATTTCACTGCCTTCATTCTCATGAGCAGCATTATTTTCTGGCTCTTTCTCTTGTTGTGGTGTGATTACTACTGCAGTTGTCTGTACACAACTTGAAAAACTCGGACTTAAACTTGGACCTGTACTTCTTAAGTTTTGGTGATATGTAACTTTTCTTGCTTCAGTAGAGATACGCTGTAGGTCTTGTAGGTTCACGTTCATGCCTGATTGGTAAACTCTCACCAAATCTCACACCTCAGCTTGATACTACACCTTAAGTCCACACTTAATAAGCAATCCTACTCGTGTCATCACCACTCAGATATCCTACTCTGGCTGTCGCACTCAGTTTCCTACTTAATGGCTCGACAAGGCTAAGTATGCCTTGAAGCCAATCTTCCGGAACCCACAAGCACTGGTGGGCTTGTCTCTCCAACTCTTCCAATGCCTGCACTTCTCAACTAACAAGCTGATTCCAAAGGTAAAGTGAAGAAAAAAGAAGCTTCACCCAAACGGCATTTGAGTAAACTACCCCACAAAAATCATGTGGACTTTCTCCATCAGTGTCTTGTTCAGATGTTCTACAACTCCATTTTCTTGTGGAGGGCATGGATGAGTTTTGTGGTGTTTTACACCATGTTCCTCCAGGCTACAAAATTCCCCTCTATCATTCGAGTGGATCGCACAATTCTTCTCATTTGCTTCCCCCCCCCCCCCCCATTTTGCACTTCCAAGTCTTGAGCGTATTGAACACCTCACTATTGCTTCTTAAAAGGCTCATTGAGAAAAATCATAGTGAAAGTGAGATAAAATCTTTCATCTTCTAGAGTCATTACTGGTGTCAGTCAACAAAATCCTGCCTTCGTTTACAATGTCTGTCCAAGACGTACAATTGGAATGGTCATGAAAAACAAGAAAAATCCTTTAAGAAGGCACAACATTAAAATCAGTTTCATTTTTGGTACATTTTGATCTGAGCAAGAAGATGGTATTAAGATGGTAGAATATGGTGCATTGCCTTATGGGGTTGGAGCAGTTTTGTTGCATGAGGACAACAAACATGTATTACAAATATTACCATGGAACCATTGATTAGCACTGGAATACTTGTTAACAACTAGAATTACCAAGATGGCAAAGGTAAGATTGTGTGGTATACTTCAGTATACAGGATTGCAACAAGGAATATACTTCGGCTATAAAAGCTTGAGAATGCCGAGTCAACGACTCATATTGCAACCACCACCCAAGATGAAACGGCAGAAAATCAAAGAACTACAGATCACCAAAGTGAGCTTCAAAACCATTCACAGAAGCAACAGTATCAACGTGGAGCAGGGGGATGTCCGGGAATGCACAACCCGTTGCATGTAGAAGCGGTACTGAATGTTAAGTCAAGAGAAAGTGCAACCGATTCTGTAAGGATAATCTTTGGTAATTCCCAGGATAAGAAGCAAGAAATCGGACGGGTCAAGTGAATGAGCTGATGGGTGACTTGGTTGGCAAGGAGGCGTCACCCTTGTGGAACGTATTCCAGAACTTGGAAGATGCAGTTGCTAATGATGAAGCATGTTAGGGTGATGACGAGTGGGTTTGCACCACTTAGTGCTCCTGCATTGACAAGATTCAAATGGGAGATATTGACTTTCATAGCAGGCTCTGGAAACTTGGGTGCAGTACTCAAGGTATAGGTGAAAAAGGTTTTATATAATGAGGAGAAAAGGCTTTTGTTGAGCCTAGCGAATCTGTATCGCTAGACGAGAGCAGCAAGGATTAAGGCATTTGAAGCGCATGTGTGGAGTGTAGATGAAATTTCAGGAAATTGTCAACAAGTAGACCAAGACTGATGCGTGCAGAACGTGCAGAAATCATTATCCCAAGGATGGTGTACTGGTGCAGGGATTGTTGAAGTCAAAATACATAACAGTGCACATGAAAGTGTTGAGTGTGAGCCCACTGCTTTGGGACCAAGCCACGATATGATCAAGGTCCTGCTGGAGGACGTGGTGAAGAGCACATGGCAAAAGAAACTTTTAAAAAAGTCATCTGCATGACTACTGTTAGTTGAAGAAAGTAGTGCAGGTAAATTGGAAATGAAGATGCTGAAAAGCAAGGAGAAAGGATTGACCTTTGGGGGATACCGGAGGAGACATTGGCAGTCCTGGAGGCACTGGGGCACAAAATTGTGGAGGTAGGATTGAATCCAAGAAGCTGCTTAATAATGAATGTGAAAATCCTGAAGTCACAGACGTTATTTGCGTGACTACTGTTAGTTGAAGAAAGAGGTGAAGATAAACTGGAAAGGAAGATGATGAAAAGCAAGGGGCCAAGAATTGACCTTTGGGTGGATGCCGGAGGAGAGCATGGCAGTCCAGGAGGCAGTGGGGGCGCAAAGGGCAACCCATTGTCTACGATTGTAGAAGAAGGATTGAATCCAATAAGCTGTTAAATAGTGAATGCCAAAATCCCGAAATTTGGAGCACTGTGGCTGATGGAGCAGACGGCTTTAATGAAGTCTAAAAAGATTAGTGAACAAGCTTAGTGATGTGGTTATGAGTGTGGAGTAAATTGGTGAGACAGAAACGCTTTGGAAGAAAATTGTGTTAAGACTGAGAGATGACAACTTCACATTGCTGGAGGATATCCGTGTAGACAAACCATTCAAGAACAATGAAGAGGAGAGAAAAGAGGCTGATCGGCCGTAATTGTAGACTTCAATAGGCAAAAAGGCTCAATGGTTTTTACTATGACATTTCAATCACTTTGAAAAATATAACATTATTTGCCAAAACAAATACTTGATATTTTGTAAACTAAGATGCTAACATTCGTTGGGTCTTTTTATCATCTGGGAAGATTCTCCCTCTTTTCAGACTATTTGAGGCGTCAGTACCTGTTGGCATGGAGAAACGGGTGTTTGTTTGAATTTGCTACTTGGAGCAGTTGGATGGGCCGCAGTCGATGGTGGCTCCACGTGTGTGTTGTGTGTGGAAGTTGGGGAAGGAGTGCTTTCCACATGCCGTTCATTTTTTTGGGTAAGTCCCTCCAGACTATATAATATTTCGTGATGTCATGGTGGGTGGCCTCTTGGGTGTTCTTGAGGGGTGTTCCTGTACTTTGGAAGTGTTGAATGGAGATGCTCTCCAGGGCTCGGGGATGGGGTTCGGATTAACTGTTGGATTTTAGTAACATCCTAATGTGGTCCCAAGTAATTTGGTGTCGTTAAAAGATGTGGTTCGCAACAACTGCACTTTTCTTGCGGTCCCGCTTCTCTATGGTCTTCATGTGTTCATGTACTTGAGTGATTCGACGTTTTGTTTCACCTAATGGTGTCACTATCCGAGTATGCAATAGCACACAAGGCAGCCTTGGTCTATGGGAGGCTGCGAAGATCACCCTGGGTCTTCGACAGGTGGGTGGGACTGGCCTGCACTGTTCACTGTTGGCATTTCCAAAAAGTTACTGGTTCCAGGGCATTGATGAGGTGCAGTTACTTTCCTTTTTTCCTTGTTTTGGAACCCAGTGGGGGCCCATTATGAGTTCACATAAGGGTTTGCAGGACGCCTGGACCTCATGCTGGTATCTAGCAGTAGTGGTGGATTGGCTGCAGGCTTGGATCCTGAGGAGTGGGGGATGGCCAGAGGGCAAAGATTTCTCTTCTGCAGGAAGGATTTCAGGTTATGAGGATAACGAAAAAAGCACTGGACTCCTCCACGTGCAAGGTCCTGTTTAATACGGTAATCCTTTCCTGGGCGTAGGTCACCACATAGAATGTTGCTTCAGGTTTAGTGGCTGGTCGGGGTTGTCTCTCTCTCTCCACCTCTTGCTTTTGCGATTGACTCGTTCACGAGTCTGCTGGAAATCCAAGAACGCACAATTTTTCAGCTTTGAGGAAGTACATCACAGCAACGTTGGATGTCTTCCTGAATTTTATTCGGACCATCTCGTTGTCAAGGGCAGCACAGAGCTTGGATCTGGCATGTCCATAGTGGAAGGGGATCATTCGTGTAGTCTGGGTGGGCATGGTGCTAGGCTCCCAAGACACCGAGTTGTTTTGTCAGCACACGTGAACATCCAGAAAAGGTAGAAGGTGTTGTTGTTCCTCCTCAACTGTAACTTCACGGCAGCTACTTCAGTTGTTTAAAGTCTGAAGTACTTGTTTTAAGACGGTTTTCCGACAGCACAGTAAAGGGTCCATCAATATACCGCTTCCAAACACAGAGTTCTGGTTGTTGGGCCATGACCTGCTCATCAAGGAATTGGAACACTATTTCAGCAAGATACAGTGAACTAGTGTCCCCATAGGAGTTGCCCAGCCTTGTTGGTACACTTCTTAGTAAGATGTTTGTTAGGAGGGCTTTTAGGACACGATGGTCAAGTTCATATTCCTTGGAGTCTATTTCGAGTCTCGCTGCAGCCTGATCGAATTTTTCCAAAATAAATTTGTGGGTCAGCCTGGCAAATGATGCATGGATATCAAAGGAGGGGAGTTGGTCTTCAGGATGGCGATAAAGTTGCAGCAAGATTTTCGTAAACTGTAAGGTGTTGGAGCGACGACAATCACCCAGATATATTCTTCAACTTCGGGCCTAAAAATTTGTCCATGCGTTTAGATGTAGATGTTGAAGGTGACATTTCCGAAGAGTCAGTTGAACCAGAATCTGGTATCGTTCAAGACCAGAATGTTCAAGAGGATATAACTCTGCCTGAGATCAACCCTCTATGGGGTGTTAGGGGACTTTCAAGTATTACGTCATCAAGAAGCGGGGAGGGGGGTTTGCCTACTGGTGATGATTGATGACAAGGGAGAGGAGGGTGGCCAGTTGTTGATGTAAGCATCGTAATCCCAGCAAAAGAGGTTAAAATAAGCAAAATAAACACCCCCTCTTGAAGGGGGAGTGAGAAATGACGTAGGGGTTGAGCAATTGATGACGATTGATGAAGGGGGAGGTTGAAATTGGCCAATTTCTTGATAACATAATATTTGAACGCCCCTTACACTCACTGTGTCGTTCAAAAACGTGAAAAAAGTCTTCGCGGTTGTAGGACTATATTTCTTGACAGCGCGACCCGTGCCTTTTATGTGGGTGACATTTGGGATACATAGCTTTTGACATCGTTGTTGTGTGTGCTTAATTGTTGCTTGTGTACAATGTTGTCTTGTGTTTTGGTAATAAACATGGCTTTCATTAGATAGCCTTAAATATTTCTTACTGCTTTCATGGTTATAACAAAAAGGAAAAAGAAAGAAGAAAAGGATGCTAATGGAAAGGAAAGAAACTTGGAAGAAAAGGAAATTAAATTAAATGAAAGACCGAAAAGGAAAGGAGAAAAACACAGAAACAAGAGAACGTAAACAAAGGAAGGTGCTAGAAAATAAATGAACAATTGACCATTGTCAAGGAATTCATTGACAGTAAGACTTGGGTCACGCTCAATAAAATTGAAAGAAGAAGACAGTAAGTAAAAAAAAAAAGAAAAAAATAATGGTTGAAAGAAAGGAAATGAAAAAAAAATGGAAGTAATGCACCAAAATAAAAAATAAATAAAGGAAAGGGTAGCAATGAAAGAAAGCAAAGAAAAGGAGGAAAGAAAGGAGCCCATATGAAAAATTGTCATGAATGTCATGTATGAAAAATCATGACTCTTCCATGATGTATTGGGGCAATGACTTGTCATTGCTTTTTTATGATTTATCATGATCCACCATCATGATTTATCATCATGAATAAGCACCATCATGAACATCATGACAAATCCTGATAGCAGATCATGATAAATTATGACTATCATTCATGAAAAATCATAGTAAATCATGACAGGTCATTGCCCCAATTCATCACAGAATAATCATGATTTTTTCATTGCATTGTCATGACAATTTAATGAGAATTTTTCATAAGGGAATTTAAGCATGAAAGAAAGTAGGAAAATGAAATGAAAGGAAAGGAAAGGAAAGGAAAGGAAGTGACACAAGGAACCCCCCCCCAAAAAAAATAGGTAAAGAAATGCAGGAAAGAAAGTAAAAAAAAAACGAAAAGGATAGCAATGAAAAAAATAAAAGAAACGAAAAGAAGAAGAGCAATTAATCAAAGGAAGAAAAGAAAGGCAAGAACGCAACTAAAAAAAGGAGGAGAACGAAGAAAAAGAAAAGTGGACAGGCTGGAAAGAAACAAGGAAATAGAAAAGATAAAGAAAAAAATAATAAAATGTAAAAAAGGGCAAAAAATAAAGAAAAAGAAAACAATTAAACAAAAGGAAAGAAAGAAAGAAAGAAAGAAAACGGAAAAGAAATGAAAGAGAAAAGTAAAGAAAGGAAAGGAAGAGAAAGAAACGAAAGAGGAAAGGCAATTAACGAAAAAAAAAGAATTTAAAACAAATGAAAGAAGAAAAGAACAGAAGAAGAGGAAACGAAAGAAAAGGCATGAAAAGAAATAAAATAACGGAAGGAAGGTTATGAAAGAAAGGAATGAAAGCAATAAAAGAAAGTAAGAAACGAAAAGAAAGAAAGAAAAAGAAGGCCTTTATTAGCTTTCATTTAAAATGTTTAAATTCAGTAGTCGAAACAAGGACTAAAGTTGAGCGTGGTTTATCCAGCTACCGTAGAAACCATCGGATTTAAAATAGGATTCCAACGCGCCCCGCCACAGTCGGGCACGCAAAACAAATATATACAAAATAAACAAACGTCTAAAATTGACTTAAAATATATTTGAAAATTTAATATACAATTATAGATTCTTTATTTTAAATTTAAACGAATTTTTGAAGTGGTAATAGAATCTAGTATTTTTAACGTTTCTGCGGTCGTAGTATGGGCCGCCATTTGCAATTTTGAGAAAGCAGAAGCAAGAAAGGCGTAGAGGCAGGGTCGATTCGTTTTGCGACAAGATTCCTTATTTTTCTTATCTTGTGTAGAAATGAATCGACTTTCAATATTTGTGGTCCAAGGAATCGGGCTTCTATTATGTGCATACGTTAGGAGCTCTGATGTACCATCATACCGTAAGTTGCAGGAATTTTTGTCTGGGTTTGAAAACTGCCATTCTATCGATCTGTTACTTAGGAGTCGAGCTGTTTGTTTTGCTCAATTCGAGAACGATCGTGTTCTTCCTTCCGTGCAACCTGGTTAAGGCTACCTGATAATTTTTAGGCAGCTTGAAAGATAATTACGCGAAATAGGGTTTTCCCAAATGTGTGACATCGGAAGCGATTTTAATGCTTTGGTTTTAACAGTAAAGTTTAAAGTCCTTCAGTTTGATCGATGGACCGATTTGTACCCAAGTACTAATTACTTAGTAGCGTTACGTAATTTTAAAGCTTTTAGCGTTGACATGGCGCGTGGTTTGCAATTTGTCTTAGCTCTAGTCGACCTATTATTGTTAAGTTTTTTTTTTTTAATTTCTTAGAATAGGTATAATTGGGTAATGGATGTTATATATCGTTTGCACAGTGACAGGGTTTGCAATGATTTAAATCAAAATGATTGACTAAATCATAAATTAAAATCATTGATTTAAATTATTTAAAAAATGAAAGCTCTAATTGATTCCACTGCAGACGTGTTAAGGGCCTATTTGGGCTGATGGTGTAATCCAAACTCCGAAAGCGTTTAGGCTTAGACAAAGCTGCCAGATTAGTATGTTTGTATAAATGTATGAATCATAGACGGTAAAGGAAAGGAAACTTAAGCAAAAATGTCTTAGCACTTATGAAAATAAAGACCATAATTATTCTTGAAAAATTGAAGATTTTTTGAAGCGATGTTGAGCAATAGGCCTAGCCAACTAAATTCTTATGACTGTTACAGCTATATTGAGCTTGGAACAATATACTACTAAGTTGTTGTGTAGGCTAGTTACTTACTGTAGAAGCTAATTTGAGTATGACACGATGGCCTTACTTGTTTCGTAATTACTGTAATTGAATCTACGGCTTACTAAGTTGCGATAATTAAGTCTGTTGAAGATGTTTTGAGTACAAAACTTCCTTCTAAGTTCTCGTATTATGATGTTACTGTGTTTTTTTTTTTACGATTAAGTAGTGTTTGGCGGTACCCGAAATTTTTTTGACGGTTCCTGTACCAGCCTAGGTACCGCGGTACTCTGTATTTAACGGTTTTTAAAATTTGGCGTTACTTCCTCCGGTACCAACAGCATTTTTTTTAAGTAGCCTTCAAACTAATTAAGGTTGGAAATGGAGTGAATCATCAATTTCATTTACGTAGTCCTTTCCCCCTCCAAAACAAAAGTACACATAAATCACCAAGTAGGCTACTGAACTTTTTTTTTCTGTTGGTTCTTAAACTGGTTGTAGCATCAAAGTTACACAAATATGGGTCCTCTTTTGTGCATTGTTTAGAATTCCAATTTTATCATTGTTGATCATTAACTGATTATTACACTGCTTTGAGCCATACAACACAAGGATGACTCAACTATTGTTATAATTTTAGTGTCATTTTTCATATTAAAACAATACCTATTTTAACAATGCACTGTGTACGTTTTTGGTGAGAACAGTATACTGCCCAACACTAGGAGTATGAAAGAATAGCTACTCATTAGCACTCATGATTACTGTTGAAAGGCTTTTTGAGTACAAAACTTTAACCTACTACTGCTACTAAAATGTTATGAATATATGAAATAATCAAATAACTGAATAAATGGAAAATGGTGAGGGTAGTAAGAAACTGTTTTTTTTTTGTGGGGGTTGGGGCAGGGGGGAGGTTACCCCATGGCAGAAACTTGTCCAGCTCATCTGTCTAATCATTCTGCCACTTTTGCAGATTAATAGGCCTATTATTGAATAGCTAGGTGGCTATCATCTGCAGATACTGAAGTCTTTCTGCTGCGTACGACGCTGTGACACCCTGTTCCCATTGGGGTTGGGTGAGGGTATTTTACTCGAGTTACTTTTAATGAAGTTAACTGGTAGCCGTAACGAAAGAAAAAGGGAGAATTCTACCTTCAAAACTTCGTCAGACAAGTGACGTGAGTAACAGTGAACTAGGGACCTTCAAACCCAAGCATCCAGGTTCTGCTGAGAGGCGAATTTAATCAAAGCCTGCCACCCTTTTAGAAATATTTGACCAGATTTTAAATCTTATAGCCTACTTTTTACAATGATTTAGACAGGGAGTCGGCGGTGAAAGCCCATCTTTTGACCTATTTTGCATTCTACTGCAAACAAATGTACTTGATACTTTATACCCTACTTTGAAATGATTGTGTTTTTAACTTTTTAAACATCCAAGTTTGTTTAAGAAGTAGGCTAGGCTAAAAAGTGTAATAAAAGAGGTTCTCTGCTTACAAACATGGATGTAAGTTCAGCCCTGTGAGGCTACATATATTAAAAGTTCTTAAAATCCTTTTATCGTATAACTGTTATTTTGATAAGGTTAGTTTAGATTGTACAAGAGCCATTCCCTTGTACTTTATTACAAATGTAGACATTTGAGTTTTTTGGTAGCGTGCCGCCCTCGTTTTATAGCTTCCACTGTGTCTGAATCATTTGGCGAGTGGAACTCAACAGCATGGCGACTTGGAATTTAGCCTTACTCGCCAAAACGGCGACTAGCTACAGAGCACACCTCTAAAAAAGGGGTATCTCTAGAACCGTATAAGTAAGATAGACGAACAGTTTGCTGCGTTATGGTCAGATTTATAAGGGCTATTTAACTGGATTTTGTGCATTAATACTGGAGTTTAAGATAATTGCAGAATTTTGTTAATGCATAAATTAAAGAAAACCTTGCATCATACAAGATGTATTTGGTATGTGGCGAGTAGAAATTGTGAAATGGCGAGTGCTTTCTATGGTCTACTGGCCAAGTGGCGACTGCTACTAGATGACATTCGAAAGGGTTGCGTCACGATGAGTCTTTTAAATTTTTTATTTCTCAAATAAAGGAGAAATTTTCTGAGGTAGCCTATTGCGCCAAGTCTCTTCCCAAGGTGGATAGCCTAACGGGAGGTAAAGCCAAGTAGCCTTAGAAGACTATTTCACAACTTTTGATAGGTGTAGGCCAAAGTATGATAAGAAGAACAAACTATAAACCTAAGGCCTATGTAGTTAGTTTTAATAATAAGTAATGTATAAAATGTTAGGTGCTTGAGTGTACAGGTCTGAAAATGACATTAAAAAACGTCTCTAAAATTCTTCTAGGCATAGCCAAGCAGTACAAAAGCAAAAACTTGACGAGCAAAACTCTTTGTCGAGCAACATACACCTTTCAGAAATTCCTTATAGAAGGGACCTGGCTAATCTATGATGTTTAGACTTGAACAAAAAACCGGCTTCTGATAATGCAATGTCTTCTTGCCTGCTACCTATTATCCCACTTTCCTGTAGCGTTTTCCATAATTGATCCTGTAACTTTTTTTTAAATTTTGTTGCGGTAACCTGGGCAGGCTACTGATTTTTTTAAAGCCAAGTAGTGACGCAACATGGTTCAGTCGGTTTACTGGGCACCACACCATCTGCAAGCCACCTGGATCTGTAGGTCGATAACCGCTCTGTATTACCTAGAGCAGGGGTCTCCAAACTACGGCCCGGGGGCCAGATGCGGCCCGCAAAGCACTTATATCTGGCCCGTGCTTTATGTTCAATAAATACGATTTTTCAGTTGTTTGTCCTTTTGAAGGTATATTTTCCTTTCCCCTGAGTGAAGCGAAGGTTACGTTTTTGAAATTAGGAAGATCTCGACGTTGGAATGGCTGATGAGCATCTGCATGCACTACTTAGCATTGGAGCTTCCACTTTTAAATCTCCATCGATAAACTGCCAACAGTCAGGAGCAACTGTAACTTTGGGGAGGAGGTGGGAAAATACCGTGATCTTAATTTACAAAAACACAGCATAACCAGTGTTTAGCATTGGGGCAAGGTCACTCCTCACTTATACCTGGGGGTGGGGGGTGAATAGCCACTGCAGAAACCCATATAGGACCAGACGAGAAAAATTCCGGCCCGCAAAAGATAAGCAACTGTGCTATATGGCCCTCAGTTTGAAAATTGTGGGGACCCTTGACCTAGAGGTTATCTTTGCTGCATAACTATTAATTTGTAAAAACCCGTAGTGTTGCTGCGGCTGATTCATAGGTTGAAAGTTGAATGCAGTCGAATGTGTTAGCCAGTCTGTAAAAACATCTGCCGAGCTTGTTCCTCAGTAAGTGATGACTGACAAACTGAGGGAGAAAAAACACTCAGTAGTTTCACAAACTAAAAAAAAATAACCGTTTTCACAAACTTTACGACAGATCCAACCTCGTTATTTTTTTACACAATTGTTGATGGTAGAAGAGTCGTAGCTTACCGTCTGTTAAGCCTTCTCACGGCAGCTCGCTTGTCATTGGTGCCAGACAAGTCCAAACCACCAAGGGTGGGAGAGATTTTCAGAGAAAGCTTAGCTGTATTTTCTTACAAAGTACGGTTCAGCGTTCAAGGATGATAAAGCACTCTGCTACAACGGGACTGAGAGAAGAATGTCCTCCTGGATTTGTAAACATGCTTATCGACATGCTTCTATAACCTGAACAGATTTGTGTTTGTGCGAGACATGAGACATTTAGCCTATTTTACTTCTTGGCTTTGTGTTGGAGTGAACCTCTTACCTAGGTAGAAAATAAACAAAAAATTTGTAACAATGCAATTGGATGTGTTCCTGCTAGACGATGCGTTGTTTCAAAAAGTAGTAGTCTAGGCTACTTTTTTTGAAACTAAATGAGCTAGCCTATTCAAAACATTTCATGACGGAAAGTTTATTGGAAACAATGACCTAGGTTGTTGTTGAGGTTCATGTTTGGAAATCTTAACTTGATGAGGAAAGCTGCCATTGTGAACAACGTGAACATTTTCCAATGGTAAAAAAAAATTGTGGAAAATATGATAAAATGTGAAAATAAAGCGGTGGAATGTGGAAAAAGGACCAAAAAGCACAAAAAAATCAAATGTGGGCTAAAGGCTAATGTAATTTTGTGTGGGTTAAAGGCTTCGCCAACCCTCATCAAATGGCGAGGAGTATTCAGCAGTTGCCGACTGAGATTTTAGAGCTACTCGCCGAATGGCGACTGATTAAAACAAACCCTGATGCTTTAAATTGTATAGGCTAAGGGCTCTCCACCCAAGTATACAATACTGTAGCTAGCCATTTTATCTGATTGGAGATTTACATTTATGCGAAAAATATTTAAGCAAAAAGTAGCAGGACAAAAGCTAAAATTGTTTCTATATGGCAAGGAAGTAATGGTCAATGGTGAGTGCATTTTAGTGTCTACTGGCCAAATGGCGAGTGCCAAACAATCACATTTGTGAAGGTTGAGCGTTGCTAAATTAAAATTAAAAGCAATATGGCCAGAAAAGACTTGCTTCGATTTGCTGCATAGAAGTGTTGCACATGAACATTAAGTCGTGCGCATCGTTCGTGCATAAAATAACGACTAATGGTTGTGGAGCTTGAGCGTCACACTTGTCATTTTGTTGTTGGCGGCTTAGGCTACAATGTCAAAGCAATGTGGGTGTAATATTATTATTTTAAGTTACAGCAAATTTTAAAGGAGTACTGAAATATCAAGCAGACGTTTCTGCTCTTTCGCTTGCTGAAACCGTATTCTTTTCGCCCTTGAGTACTGAACTAGCAAAAAAAAAACACTTGTATTTGAGAAGCTACAACTAGGGGTTTCCTGGGGGACCTTAGCCAGTTAAATTAAAACGTTCACTTGTACGCCTTCTTATTCTCCAAAAACATCCTTTATCAGTAGCTTGGTAAAAAACTGCTTCAGTTGGCTGTCAGTGGGCCCAGGCTGAGGAAAAGGGACATTTGCGTATATTTCTTTGATTAGCATTGGTGTTGGAGATCTTCTGTTGAAACAAATAAAAAATTAAAATAGGCTAAAGAAATTGTCAAATTATTCCTTGTTTCATAATGGTGATTTTGTGATTACCCACGGTTTTGTTAAATCTGGCTGACTAATAATCCTTCATATCTCCATCACATTTTAAAAAATTTTTTAAAATTTGTAGAGCAGCCGATGTTCTGTTTCTTTTCGTTGTTGTACAGTTAGGAACATAACATGCTGGTGCAGCAGCATTGAACTCTTGCTTCTGGCTTCAATATAATCCATGAATACAGATTAGGTGAGTCCATCGGTTGGAAAGGAAGGCTGCCTGGTCCAAAGGTTGTAGAAAAAAAGCTGATTTGTTAAATGACGAACTGACTGCAAGGAAAATTTACTTTGGCGTGGGACCAAGGATGGTTATTGTTTTTCAGCAAGTTAGCATGGTAAATAATTGCCATGGCTATTCCTAGAAACTGTGCTTAGGCCTATTTGCTGCACTGCTAAAACTTGCTTTCATGCCGTATCCCCAAAATAAGTGTTTGTAGTAGTGTTGGGCAGTACCCGAAATTATTTGACGGTGCCGGTACCAGCCTAGGTACCGCGTACTTGATATTTAACAGTTCTTAAAATTGGTTGGTGCTTCCCCCTTCGGTACCTCCATTACCAACGGTATTTTTTTTTAAGTTAAAAAATTATTGATTTCCCCCACCCCTTGATTTAAGTTTAATGCATGTTTTGACAACATATTTGTAAAAAAAAAAACCCTCTTCTAATATTTGTACTTCTACTAATATCCAAGGATAAATGCAAATACGTAAACACAACGCTGGTTGTAGCATCAAAGTTACACAAATTTGGTTCCACTTTTGTGCATTGTTTATAATTCCAGTTTTACGATGTTGATCTTTAGCTGATTATTACACTGGTTTGAGCCTTACAACACAAGCACTAAATGAACTATTGTTATAATTTTAGCCTCTTTTTGCATATTAAAAGTACTGGTATTTTAACAATGCACGGTACTTGTTTACCACTCAACACTAGTTTGTAGACTTTAGCAATTCTGATACGCTTGAAAATAAAACCAGCCCCTTTTTGATAAAGATCTCGGGACGAGAGAAACTCGTGCTATGATTAAGTGAGAAATACAAAACTGACCGACCACGAGGTATGCGTGGGTTTCCTAGAAACCTGAACATAGCGACCAAAGGACAGCCTAGTAGATAGCATTGTGGAATAGGGAGCAACGGAATGCGATTTTGAGACCAGCCAAAGGACCATATGATAGTCTTACCTGAAAAAAAATCCATAAAACGAACAAAAATGCTTGTACCTGAAACGGTTAAATCATACTGATGATATACTATGCAAGATTCTTTTGAATCACAACATATCCACTAAACCGGACCATACAAACCCTTCCGATTAACCCTCAGGTGGTCTTTATCACTCCGGCCCTTTCCATGTCACGTCAAGTTCCCGTTAATGTTTTTTTTCTTCCTTCGTCAATAGTTGAGTACGAGGAAGAAAGACAGCCAACTTGATGTGACGTGGCAGTGTTATGACTTATGAAGACATCATGAGAAATTTATGGGTAAAACCCACCCTTTACCTCTTATAATAATGTCTCAAAATAATGCATTGTTTCAGTACAGAAAAAAACAGCAAATGGGGATAACAGTGAAAAAGACTTTTTTCGTAGGAAAATTATACGTTTACCACCACGAATAATATGATCTCCTATGGTGGTTAACGTGTAATTTTCAGATATACCTGCTGTGTTGAGTTTAAACTAGGAAATGGTAAGCTTTTTGGTCTACTCGCCGTAGGTATGGCAACTGACTGCTAGATTTACATTTGATAGGGTTGGTGGTATGATATTTGTAGCCTATGCTATGTTAGTACATTTTAAAAGCTTCTGTAAAGCTACATTAAATTTTTATAAAACATGACCGGGGTCGCAGACAAGATATAAAACCTTATTAGGCCTATTTTTAAAACTGGTTCAGGAGCGACGTGTTTCTGACTTGCAATCGCATTTATCTTTTAGTTATTAAAAGCAATCTGCGACTTTTCGTGGAGTCCGAGCACAGGTGACTGAAAACGTGGTTAAGGGGACAAACTGAATTCAACTAAATTATGAGCATGGATCGACACCAATAGAGTGAGCGAAGCTAATTGTAATAATGAACAACAGTCAATCATCTTTTCTACCCTTTAAATGCGCTGAATGAAATAATCGAACAAAAAAATCCTATATATTTGCTGAAAAGTAACCTATAAAATTTACCTATATTTCTACAACTGGATGGTCTGCGAGGCCTCTTTATGCCAGAATTATTTTCTCATAGCCTAGTTAAAAACAGTCAACATAAACATCACGTGTTCAATAACATCACAACAAAATTTATAAAAAAGCAAACGAGCTTCGCTTACCAGGGCCCTAGTAATGAGTTATCCACCTTCATCAGAAAAATCTACTTACTCAGGTGGTGTCCTAGTTACAGAACACGACAGACCTGGAGGAACTAAATTTTGATCACTGAAACTACAGGTCCTGTAGCTCTACCTACGCGTTAATGGGGGGAAAAAGGAAGGTACGTCCTAGGCCTCATAGGCTAACTTTTACAATTCATTTTTACGTTTATTCCGTAAATTTTCTATTTACAGCGCTGGCTACGATTCGGATCTTAAATCATTGACAGATGGTAATTTTTCTGTTAGCAATTGACCAAAAGCTTCAATGATTCAAGGAAGGTCAATGTTTCATCCAAAAATCTTGTTTTTACAGCGCCAAAATAAACTACAGGCTTCTTATATAAAGCAAACTAAATAAACTAAAATCCTTAACAAATGATAATTGCGTATGCTAGATTGAACCCAGATCACGTATGTGAATGATAGCACAAACGCCTTATTTTCCACGGAGTTGTCCTAAACATAAACGCTCTCCCTAAATAAAATAAAGACTGGAATTATAACTTTGTTACGGCTGGCCCACCCCTTTTTTTATCGAATTAATTTTAAAAGTCCATAGCGAAATATGGTATTGCCTTTCATTAACGTAAAATAAAAATGTTAGCAGAATATGAAATAACTATTCAAAACTGCGAGACATTGGTAGGCCTTGCTAATAATTCTGGGTGTGGCGGCTGTGTTCACTTGTCCAGAATTAACAAGTAACGCTTAAAAAGGAAATACACCGTTGTATTTTTGCGAATTTTCAGTAGGCTGTTGACGAACAGATGTAAAATTTTTGTCCTATAGATCTTCAGGCTCCTTCAGTAAGTGCTTCTTTCTGTTTAAATCGTTGTTATGCCCTTGCCATCTTCGTTAGCAGACAACGACGCAGGTTTGTGGGTCAAAAAACCTGCGTCGTCTTCTGCTAACAAAGATGGTAAGGGCATAACGAC
>JAHWFP010092061.1:1076-11951 GCA_023313725.1 Lithobius niger | reverse complement strand
CCGCTGAACGGGGGGGCAATATGTTCAACAATCGTTAAAGCATTGTTTAACCATTGTTGGCTACAATTTACAAGTTGGCTTAAGTCAGCCGAACTGGTTTGGCTGAACCGGCTCAATTTTTAACATTACCAGACTTTTTGAGAGAAGAAATATCCGGTATAGGGAGGAGCCAACCCGGGGATTTGAACCGGGAAACCTCCGATTATCGTTAAGGGCCAAAAGATTGTCCAGACTTCCATAGCCGCTGAAGGAACACGGTAAACCTCTCTTGCTACCCTTGTCTTAGCTGGGACTTTGACAAGGTCCCCTTTCCAAGGGTTCGACCTGATCCACAAACCTGCACCAACCAGGCCGAGCTCTCTCACCGCTCAGCTACTATGACCACTGAAAATGGTTTGGTAGTTTAAATCATTTCTACATTTTACTTTAAATTTTGTGTTATTAATTCTTGATAATGAGTTAACATTTAACTAGAAACGTCGAGTAGTTACTGTATGCCTGTACACTTTTTTGGTACTAAAAAACTTACAACCACATCAGTTTACTTACGAACTTCTATAAAGGGAAATCGGGAAACTTCTATTTTATTTCACGAGAATTGTGCCAACTGAGCTCGGTACGGTCGATAATTACGGTTAAAATCTTAAATTAGTTGAAAATTACGTGTAAGTTATTAGGCCTACTTGGTGACGCGGACAATTAGAGTTATTCAGTGGCGTGGTGTGAACCCCCGCAGCCCCCGCAATGGTGGGAGGGCGCAGAGTATTGCTGGGCGCCATGGCGTCATGAAGAAATTTTTTATTATTATTATTTTCTTTTGAAACGGAAAGTTAACGCGGCGTAACGTTACAAAATCGTACCAGTCTCTCGTAGGGATTGAAGGCTGGCGTGCCAAAAAAAAGTTTGCAAGCTAAAAAGGCTATCTCAGATCCGTTGCAAATTGCCGGGGGGGCGGGGACACAAAAATTACTAACAGGGGCTCCAATTCTCTTAATGAAATGTAAAAAAATCCATCTTTAATGCTACAAATATTACCCCAAAAACGAATAAATTTTGTAAACTGCAAAATAAAGGTGTAAATACTGGGGAATAAGGTTCAATTTTTTGTGTGTGGGGGGTGGTGTCCAAAATTCGCTTGCACCACGTCCTTCCCAATATCGCCGACATTGGTCCGGCCCTGGATTGCGTTACTGTAAGAATAGGTTAGTATCACAATTGGGCAAAGTGGGCTGTGTAGCTGGTGATAAAATTTCTTTTTTTTTTCTTTTTCTGGGGGAGGGCGGCGGGGGCCCCTTGAACTTTCGCCGGGGGCGGGGGGTGCACACCAAGCTAGCTACGCCACTGGGGTTATTCATACCTGCAGTGACATATGCATCTTCCGTTATTTCCCTCACATGCCCCCCCCCCCCCACTTCTCCCCACCCGCAAAATCCAAGCCATAATGCAGTGCCTCTTCTTAATGAATCCGCAAAACTAATGAGTTTCATTATACCAGAGCCACATTTTAACAATTATTTTTATCCAAAAGTATAAATGAACGTATACGCCAATGTATACTGCAATGTTTGTATCGTCGGCATCTTGTCTGTCGTGAGCGCCAAGCAGTAACCCGCCGAAAAGCGACGACTAATTGGTCTCAATGGTTCCACGTATGTGATTGCTCAAGGATGGAATCGAGGAATAACAAAATCGTTTTTCTCGCGCCAAAGAGAAACGCACTCACCGCAAAATGACTGACATTTGGCACCTGGAAGGCCCTGACACTAATTGGGCAACACCCATTAACGCATGGTGAATCACCCGTTCAGTTACATCAGCCCCACGGGGTACAAGGGTAGGAGCTAGTGGGTGCGGGGGTGGGTAGAGATGTTAAGCTAGATGAGTGATTGATTGCGTGTACCTGCCTGTATTAGTCACGTTGCGGTGACAGAGACGATGTGCTAACAAAGTTACTACCTAACATAAAAGATGACGAAAAAGCGGGTTGGTTGGATCAGTTCACGGAATTCAGTTCGGTGTTGGGGATCACCGGCTCGTTATGGTGACTGTTAGGGCTATTACAGGCGGGAAACGGAAGGGGGGAAACTTCTGAATCACGAAACACGGGTTGGGTTGGGGATGTATAGGTAGTTGTGATTCAGGTTTATCGCTCTGCAGTAAACCTTTTGGGCGTGATGTGTATGACGACGGGTGAGCAAGAATTCGTTGAAGTCGTAACCAGCTAACTCATCGGCAATACCTACTGATGTGAAGAGTTAGTGTTCGTAAGCAACTTTTGGAATTACACAGCAGTGGTAATATTGGCAAAAAAAAAATAATACTAAGGTAGCTTACCCCTTCCTCCTCTTCCCGAGTAAAAGCATACCTTGAACTGGCAGTTCCCAACCTTTTCTACAGTATTTCTAGGATTTGGGAGGCGAATTTGTAACGAACGTGTTACATTCGTCCCTATTAGTTCCGTTAGAGTTTTCAGATGGCGCCACGTTTTCCAAATGGTAATTTTTGCTCATTTTTCAGTCCAAATCTAAAGTAAACTGAATTACAACTAAGCTAGGGTAAATAATAATTAAATACAAGCTAGTTTTGTTTAGTTTCATTTAATTTTAGGCTAAAAAATATTAGTAGAAAATTCCCACATAAAACACATGGCGCCCTCTATAAACTAAGACTGAACTACTACGAAAGTACCCAAGACGTTTCAGAATGGGTCTCAGTCACAAATTCTCCTCCCAACCCTATAAATTCTTGATGATACTGGTACCGTAAATCATTAGCAGCCTCCCATTAGCAGCCTTGGCTAAACTATATGCACCCCTCTCCCCCAATGCTTTAAGGTCAGAAATCGTATAATTACCTAATTACTGACCTAATTACCTGTAACTATAGGTTATTTCATGATTTCTGACCCTTAGAGCATTTTAGACCGTGATTTTTCTGCTAGAAATTGACTAAAAGGTTGATACGTTCACGGAAATCAATGCTTCATCCCCTAAAATCGTGGTTTTTTTGCACCAGAATTAGCATAACGCAAACTAAATAAACTAGTTAAATAATAGTTGTAAAATGTAACAGTCCATGGGCATTTAATATGCGATTAGCGGTAATAAAAAAATGTCTGTACAATTTTGGCCAAAATTTGGCCTTACAACATAACTTTTGCGATACATAGTTTTAAAAAAAAAAGTTCACCACTGATCTTTATATGGTATATAATATAATACACACGGCGCCTGCAGCGACTCACACCTTCCATACAGTTGCTCCGTGCCTCCCAATGGAGGCGCGCTTCACTGGTATGCGACCAGTAACCTCGACACTTTCACACTAGTCACTTAAACCCCCCAACACCCGCGCCCCCCCCCAAAAAAAAAAAAGTAATAGAAGGCCGCTTCCTCGCGCTTCCCCTTCACTAAACAGGTTGGAAAGACAAATCAGCTACTTAGGCGATAATTAAACACAGATGTAAGCAATATTTCTGTTGCCTTTGGGACTTAAATGTCAGATTGCGTGTGCGGGAATTGAACCTTCGACCTCTGACCTGAAATCTTACCGTTCTATGTCAGATTATCTGTGCTGAAATTGAACCTTCGACCTTTTAGTCAAAATCCTACCGATACTGATACGGTCTCAGAATAAGAAACGGCCATAGCAGCATTTAATACGCACACTTACATACAAGCAAATAATTTCCAGTTGCTATTGGAGGGACGCTTGTTTACGCACCACACACCAAATAAACAAAAAGGAAGAGCCTGAGAACCCTACAGAACGATAATAATTTTGTGAAAGCGGTGCTAATTTTTCTACTTGTTTTGTTGTGACGGATTACCATACTGGGAGGTGCTAATGACCTAGCTGTCGATGCGCCATTAAGCCTCAATCCCCCCCCCCCCTCCATACTAGGAATGAATCTTGTTTTTATGTCGTACACCAAAAGTTGCTAAGGAAAGACTCTATTTACGGTTTCTTTTGGACTTATATATCAGACTGGCTGAGCAGGGAATCGAACCCATCTGGAGCCATTGGCTTTCCGTCCTGTATCAAAGGAAAGACTCCACAAATGCAGTTACTATCCGAGTCGTAAATTTGTTATTCACTGCCTACACCGAAATCCAACTTATTACTGGATGAAATCGTCCAAGAAGCATTTGTTTAAGTGGTTATCAGATTAAAACCCTATTCGCTTAGCAATGCAGTTTAGCCATTTTGAGTTAATATTAATAACTTTTTTAATTTGGTTAACATTGTTTGTAGTACGCGAACATTTGTTTCATTTTTTCGTATTAATTTGTTCCTAATAGTGGTTTGTTTGAATTTGGAAACCCTGTTTTCAACATTAACTGCTATTTTTATTCCTATTTTTAAAAAAATAATGTTTTGGGACCCTTACCCACAGCGGCCATCTGCTCTTATGGTGTGAGGTTTGTCTAATGCTATTATTTTCTTATAAACTGTACTGAAAATAAACTTAACTCAACTCAACACACAATAAATCACGAATTGAGAAATAAATAGGGTAGAAAACCAAGTCAGCTGGTGTAAGCATAGCCTTGCAGTGGGCTTCGGCCTCAAAGATCGAGGGTTCAATTCCCGCTCAAGCAGTCTGACATTTAAGTCCAAAAGACAACGGAAGTAGGTTTATGTGTACTTTCGCGACTCCATTACACCATTGGTTCAAATGCACAAACAAAAATTTACAAACACAGCTGAATTCTTAGGAGTGTAGCTAAGCATAAAAGCAGCACACGGAATGAAATATTTTTAAGCCAGTCAATTTTTTTTTCAAATTTATACCTGACTTTTTTGGTTAGTTTATGTGTCAACTATATTCAGGAGTTTATAAAAGAGTCGCATGAATCGGTATAAAGGGAAATTCCGAGAGGGTATGCCTTCACGAAAGTCCCGCTTTATCTTAGACACAGAAAAAGGAATTAATATTGTGGGTGTACTGTTCAGCGCCATCAGAAGGGCCCTTTTTCTTATCTTAAACCCTGCAAAATAATCGTCTCTAAAATCGATGTAATACGTCCAATAATAATTTCCTCAGAGCTGCGTGGTTGCATCCGGACAATGCAGCTATTTTAATTCCACTTTATGGCAAAAAATTACGATGCTTTGATTTAAACCACGGAGACACGTAATTTACCCTTCTAGGCAGAGAGCGAGAGAGAGAGAGTGCACGCTACGAACCTGACAAGAGACTGCGACGCAACGCCAGTGATAGCGATAATAGGCCGTAATCTACAAACTCCAATCCTGGATTTCTTTTTTAGCCTGACAATAACGTCAGCCACGCCCAAACTTGCTGGCCACTTCAAACTTCTTTTTTGGCTCAGTTGGTATTACACGGAACGATGGAGATTCGTTTGCTTTTCTTCGCATTTTTGACGGTTATAATCGAACCCAAAAGTAATTGTTTGAGTAAACATAAACCAACAGAATTTTTCTTTAAGTAATTTAAGTTTTTTTTTGTGTCTAATGGATGTATTAGAAGCTATAGGACCTTGTATAAGTAAATATAAACCATCGGAATTCATCTTTAGGTAATTTAAGTTTTTCTGTGTGTCATGGATGTATTTAGAAACCAAAGGACCTAAGTAAACGTAAAGCAACAGAATTTCTTTTTAAATAATTTAAGTTTTTCTGTGTCTGTGTCTATTAGAAGCTAAAGGACCTAATATAAGTAAATATTAACCAACGGAATTCCTCTTTAAGTAATGTAAGTTTTCTGTGTCTAATGGCTGTATTAGAAGCTAAAGAACCTTGTATAAGTAAACATAAGCCAATGGGATTCCTCTTTAAATAATGTAAGTTTTCTGTTTATAATGGAAATATTAGAAGCTAAAGTCCCTTGTATAAATAAATATAAACCAACGGAATTTCTCTTTAAGTAATGTAAGTTTTCTGTGTCAAATGCATGTATTAGACGCTAAAGGACCTTGTGTAAGTAAATAAAAACCAATGGGATTTCTCTTTATGTAATTCAAGGGTTATTGGGAAATGAGGATGCTTTATGCAGAGTAATTGGCTTTAGTTCAAATCAGCAATTTTCGTGGGCGTTGGCAACTATACAGGTGGGATTAGATACCTATCGCAGCTGGGCCATCGTTCTGGGATTCCCCCTCGTTTTATTACCGACACACCTACAGCAATTAAAGTCGTTCTTTGTTTGGTTGGAGGGAAGGAAACAACTGATTCGCACTTGGTAAAATGGCTGATTAAAATTGATTTTATGAGGTAATTTCTGGAATCCCGCTTGACATCTTCATTTCAATTCTGGATATACGCTCCTCATTAGTTGAAGAAATCAGAGTTTCGTTATACGAAAGAGGGAGAATTTGAACTTCCCTAAGTCCTTTTCAGAGTATGATGCGTTTCAGTACCCATCTGGACCAACTTCCATGCGATAAAATGACACCACCTCATAAAGAATCTTTAAGCTATCTATATTCACTGTAAAACTAACTATTTCACTGTTTAGATTATAAGACACGTAACACCACACATAAGCCTTTTGCGACGTGTCCTTAAAGTACGAATTTCAAACAATGTATATCTCATTACACTATCATCAATCGACGTGATATTTTTTGCAATGATGTTGTTTAGTATAAGATACTAGTGTAATTAGCTACTTAGGCACTATGCATGGATAGAATGAACTTGCCTAATTCCTTGATACTAATGGTAAATATTTTCTGACTTCTTAAAATATACTACCAAATCATGCAGACCTAAATTTAAAATTTAGTTACATTAATTCATGCAACCGTTTACAAAATAAGCCAATACAGAGCTGGTATGGGTAACACTCATAAGATACGTGTTTAAAAAAAAAACCTTGTAAACAGTAGCTTTCAAACTGCCTTTTGTGCCTACTAAAAAGGTTCATGCTAAACATTTCTATGCTTTCAAAGCAGCATAATAATATTTCTAATGGGGGAAAGAAAAATTTTGTTTTGGGATTTCACCTTTTCTAATACCGTGATATTTACACTGATTCCGAGATACTTCATGTGTTAATTCGGTGATATGGTTGGTTTAGTCCTATAAGTTTTACAACAAACTGATTTATAAAATAAGGTAAATAGAGGTTTTAGAACTACTTCCTAACACAAAACGTTGACCCAAGACCAGTAAATTGGGACTTGAAACAATTGCTGCTTGACCGCTCACGCAATGCTGTGACATAAAATGGCTGAAGAATGGTGAAAAGCAAAGATACGTAATTGGAGCTATAGTGTAGTAACTTCTGGTTTCATTGTTAGCTTAAAGGGGGGTTGCCATTTGCCACCATATGTCAGGCTGCAGCATGCATCTATAGAGCAGTGACACAACATAGTATTATTGTGTATAACTGTATGGTGGAGCCAGTTTCTGGGTTAGCTGCAAGGAGCACTGGAGGGCTAAAAGAAGGTCGTCTTACTGAAGCCAATGCTATTAGGCTGGATTTCTTAAGCCTATAACGCGCGATTTTTGTTATTGGAGTCTAAGAACAACGTTCTTTTAAGCCTAAGAAATCCACTCTCAAAGCACTGTCTTGACTAGAAGTGCCGTTGTTTTTCGTTACATTTTAAGCTAGTGCACCTTGTAGCTATGCCCTCCAAATGGTGTCTCGTAGCCAATATGACGTCAATTGACGCTGCTCTACAGCCATTTAGCGCTATCTAGCTCTGTCTAGCCCTTTACTTTCAACAAGCGAAGGAAAACACAAATAAATTTCTTTTTGTGAAACAAACAAATAAAGTGCCTCCTTAATGATTGAGAGTAAAATTTGTGCGTGTATACGTGCACCGTGAAGCAAGCGGCAAAGTTAAGCCTAACGTAACAACGGGCGCTTTTTTTTCTTATGTATAAAGAACCACCGTTTTGAAATGCAGATTTTGAACCGCTTGATGGGCGCCATCTATAGTGACAGCGATATCATTAACCTTGATCGCTTGCTCTCTGGTGCACGTGGACGCACGAACTTTACACTCAATAATTACGGAGACACGCGCAGGGCCGTAGCTAGCCCCATTGGCGCCCAAGGCGAACCAACTGAGTGCGAACCAACTGAGGCGAACCAACCTTCCCCCCCTAGTCTCCACCCGCCTGCATATTTCAAGAAAATATAAAAAAAAAACTTTAATGAATGTTCCATTGAGGCTTGCGTAACTAAATACTACTAAAGAGACCTGTACTACGGAATTGAATGTCAACAAAAGAAAACTAGCGTGTTTTTTATCGAACAAACGTGATTTCATGATAATATTTTGGCTTGACAATTGATCAAAAAATGTCAATTAAGGTGATAAAGGGATGAGAGTAAATTATTTCGCCATAACACACTGAAAATAAATATTCAAAATAACTAATTCAACCGTAATCAAAAGATTTTTATTTTTCAATTTTCGCTTTCTTTTAGGTGCAAGCCTCCACTTAAGAAGCAAGACGTAAATACAGTGAAGTATCTCTGAACTTTTTTTTATTTTATTTCAGTTTTCGGTTATCGGATCATTAAAGGAAAAACCGTTAAAAAATATATCTGTGCACCATCCACTAACACGGTTGCACGGTTGCCAGGAGTTCGGTGAGGCGCCCCCAGGAAGGCGGCCGCCTTGCTCGCCTTACCCTTCCTACGGCCCTGGTACACGCGGCTTGTTTGCTGTGTAAAAACAAATTTATTTGCGCGTTCCATCGCTTGTTGAAATCAAGTGCTACATTATAGAACTCAATATTGGTAGACGGCATTAGAGGCTGCAGCCCGCCATTCAGAGAAGAGGCACCTTTAAGAGACAAACATTATGATTTCAAGATGGTTATTTTACGAACGGGCACCAATTTAAGCATTTGCACCAAGTCTATAATGGAAACTGAGCCACTGTTTCCGAACAAGTCTACAGATTGCAATCAAAGCGAACATCAATTGATAAATTAGAACGTGATTCGTTCGTGTAGACAGTTGGTTTTTCCTGTAGTCCAATTTTTTTTTTTTTTGGAAAGTGCCTGAATACTGCTGTCGTACTGGTAGCGGCCTTGAATGTTATATAAAAGTTCAACGGCCTCTGTTCTAGAAAAATAACGCCAATATCCCGGAATTAGGGGTGACACTGAATTGAGTAAGTTTATCGTGTCGTATATATACTTCGAACGTTTGGTGTAACGTGCACCCAGCACCAGAGTAGGACTGGGTAGGAAAGGGCGCCTGTGGAACATAACGAAATGACCAGGGAGGGGCGGCCTGCGTTTTACATGAAACTCTGATAAGTTATGGCACCTCCAACCGTCTAGGGGTTTTGGGAAGCGCGCTAAGCTCCCCAAGCAGAAGCAAAGTCCGGGTCGAGCTCAAAAAACTTTGCTTATTTCCTCATTCTGTTGTCATTTCTAGCTTCGGAGTGCATTCTTCAACACGCATTTTATATTTCAAGTAATGCTATTTTCGGGAATTTTGGAGTGGTTATTTTATTTTTGGAGGGGGGGGGAAGCGAGTTTAAAAAGTGCGTGAAAAATGTAAGTAAAGGGAGGGGGGGGGGAAGAAATCAGGGAATTTGTATCTGAAAGGAAAGGGAATCCAAAACCATTAATTTTTCTTCTCGGGAAGGAGGAAAAGGTAGATTATCAAAGAGGCGCCGAAAGTATGGTAGCCAAAGGGCGCCTGTGCCATTGGCACAATGGCACTATGGCCAGTCCGAGCCTGCCCAGCACGAAGGCCATGGCACGATACATTTCGGAACTGACAGCGTACGTGCATTGGCTTCCTTCAAAGGAAAACTTTAAACATGAAAAAAAAAAATTGAGAACGTCTAGACCAATGGTCTCCATGATGAAATAACATGACGACCATTTGTTGAGACGTTCTGTGTTTGTTTTAAAAAATGTCAGATTGTTCTTTGAAAATTAAGCCAATGTTGCTGACCTTTTGAGTATAGTTTTACCTTTACTTTTTAGCTCACGCATACGGTTTTGTTTTCTTTGACTTGCTGTTGGTTAAATGTATCTTATTTTTGTCGTTTCAAATGTACATACCCCACGGGCTTCCTTGCGTTGTTGGTTTGGTTACTATTTTGTTTGCTACAGGGAGTAAGAAATCTCTGTATAACCTATGCCTTATGAGGATATTTGGTGTGAGTGGGAAGAGACTTTTCAACATTTACTATGATTAGAATACAGTCACAATCATAAAAGTTGTATAAAATTTAAATAATTCACTCTACCACTGCACAAACTGCAGTAAACACCCAGTCTCAGTCGATTTCTAAACAAAGGAACACGACAATATGAACCCCCCCCCCTAAGGAGTAAGAGGCAGCATTAAGAAAATACAGAAGTTGGCGATCTGCAGACAAGTTGGAAAGAGAAAGACGGGGTGTTTCATGAGAAGAGGTGTGGGTTAAGTAATAGTTATTGGTTAAAAACTATTGGTTATCGATTTTTAAGCCACGTGTTTAAACTATGTGTTTAAACCACGTTCTTAATAAATAACATATTTATATCACGGTTGGGACGTCAAGCTAACTCATATTTAATTAAAACGTGTTTGTGTTTTGTGAAAAATTTCTCAAAAAGACTAAAGGTCATTCCATTTTAGTTTACTGAGGGTGGAGTGGTTGGTAGACCGACGAGTCGTTTACGTCCGTTTGTGGGGGAGTGGGCAGGAAGGATACGCAGCATCGTTTCGCCGTATTTGACGCTAGCCAGGTCGCTTGTGTTTTCGAAGCTTTTCGGAGTGATAGAACTTCGATAAAAGGCTGCAGAGATAGAATGACATTCTGGGAAGGTATGTAATTCATTTTGAGCGTTCGTAGTTTGAGAATTGTTTAAAAACTAGGTAATACGGTAGCGGATGAATGAAGGTCATTGCATTTTAGTTTGTGGAGGGAGGGGGGGGGGGGG
>JAHWFP010092060.1:0-21350 GCA_023313725.1 Lithobius niger | reverse complement strand
GGGTTATATGATTGAATTTTCACTTGTTAAAATGTACACGGATAAAAGTTGATGACTTTCAATTGAAATAATCAAATGTACAATTGAGAAAATTGCATCTGTTTAAGTGCTGTTGTGCTTTACCAATCATATATTTAAACGTAAAGCACAACAGCACTTAAACAGATGCAATTTTCTCAATTGTACATTTGATTATTTCAATTGAAAGTCATCAACTTTTATCCGTGTACATTTTAACAAGTGAAAATTCAATCATATAACCCCTTTTTTACGGCACACTGGACGTTTTTGTTTGTAATCCGTGTACCTTGCTTACGACATAACACGTGCACGAAGAATGAATCTGGAGTTTGCCGAGTGGCATTGTTCCCTAAATACAATGGTTAAAACAATGTAAAACAATCAAAATGATCGTTTAGGGTCCCGTAACTCCGGAATGCGTCGACCAATCGAAAAAGTGGTCCATGTAACGTTGAAGCCCAGGAAAATTTCTGGCTCAGATCATGTTTCAGATTTTAGGTAGGTGCAGTAGTTTTTTCTGAAACCCAGTCAGCCAAGAACAAGAACAAGAACCAGAACCAGAACCAGAACAACAACAACAAGTGAACAGTTTTCAAATTTACGTGTAGCTCCCTACGTTTACTCTTGCACGGAATTGCATAAAAGTTGGTGTAAAGTTTGGAAAAGTTGCTATCTATACTATCTGGCCAAGATTGGTCGAAAAATATTGAATAGACACGGAGAAATTAATAGTTTTAGTTTTGCTGGAGAGAGGACTTCAATCATATAGCTCGCCGTGGGCTCGCCGTGTATGATAATATTAAAAACATAGCAATAGCTATTGTAACAGGAGGCGATGAAACGAGTCCCTTTTTCTACAAAACCGAATTCATTAATTTTGTTCTTGCTAATCGCAGTGATAAGCCGTGGGAAAAATTAAGATTCTTTCTCAGTGGACAATGCAAATGTTGTTCCGCTACTTCTGCTGCGGTGTTCAAACTTTGACATTGTTTAGGTTGCGAAAAAAACGAAAAACTAGTGAAAGTACGCCTACAATTTGAGAGCCGAATTCACGAGAGCGGTAAACTTGTATGTTTAAAATAAATGATAGCTGTATTTGAACTTCTTTAATGGTCAAACTTGGTATACAAGTTCTTTTTTTTTCAGTTTTAAATATGCAATGAACAAATATGCAATGAACTAGTATTTGTGCCTACTACAGTAAATGGCGTAGGCGATTAACCACCCATGGGCTTTTAAATTTAATTCGATAAAAAAAAGGGGGCGGGCCGTAACAAAGTTATAATGGCCATGGAGGGTATTTAGGCCTAACTTTGAAATGAAGGTAATCGAGCCTTGGAACTCTCTACCGGAGGGCGTGGTAACAGCTCCTTCCGTGATAACAGCTCGTTCCCACATCGGCTCGAGGAGGTGGACCTGAGGCTTTCCTGAAGAGACCGGATTTCTGTCTTCCCCCCCCCGTGCCGCCCCCCCTCCCGGGCAAGGGTAGATGAGGAAAACTAGGAGCAAATGACCTTTTTTTCTTTTAAAAAAAAATCTTTCTTCCATTTTTAACGTTAGACCCAGGGTGTGACATCTATGGGTCTAACGTTAAATTGCTATTATTATTATAACTCCATCGCAGAAAATTCGGCGTTTATGCGATCATTCACGTACGTGATTCGGGTTCGGTCTAGTATTAAGCAATGCCTTTATTATCATTTGTTCTGTAATTTAGTTTATTAGTTTTACCAGTTTATTTAGTTTGCTTTAAGTGTGAAGCTGTTGGTTAATTTTGGTGCAGAAAACCACCAAGTTTTGGTGGTGGTGGATGAAACATTGATTTCCTTGAATGTATATACCTTTCAGTCAACTTTCTAGCAGAAAAATTACGAACTAAAGTGCTTTAAGGTCAGAAGAAGTGAAATAACCTAGTTACAGCCCTCCACCCCCGGAATGTTGGAGTGCTGTTAACTAGGTGTTTTCACGATTTCTGTCTAAAGGAATTTATCGGGGATGGGGGGGGGGGGCCGGCGTAGCTCTACCAGGGCTGTTAATAGACGATTTACGGCACTTTCACCAAATATAAAAATTAGAATAAGTTTGAAAAAAGAACCGTTTTAGAGGGGTTTATTGTGGGATATTGCTGGTCTAAATGGGTGGGGGAAAGGGTTCTCAACCCAGAGAAACACTCGCCATTTGCAAATTTAACGAGTTGAGTCGAGCCAAGGTTGAGGTGGTGATGATGATGCGGCGGCAAGAGAAGATATCAAAATGTAAGTTCGAAAGGTGAAGTTGAAACCCTTGATTACGCCATCAACCGAATTCATAATTATACTCACCCATATTTATTTATATAAATAAGACGCATTAAAGAATAAATGTGACCTCCCTCATCGAGGTCACGTGATTCATCCAAAGTGCCATTCCTTATCATAATAACAGCTTCAAAATTTCAGGCACCACGCACAATCGTCTCCTCATCGTGCAGAACAAGTCCTAAAAAAGCTGTGAAATAGAAATTATGAGGCCTTTGAGTGTCATTTTCGCCTTCAGACCGCAACTGCAACAGTTCATTAGACAGAAGGTTACTGCGCTAAGCAAAGCGTGGAGCGAAACACGAGCGGCTTTTTACGTGTCAGGGACATTAACACAAAACTGTGAATCCTGAAAACATACACGATTGAGGCGACAAATTTTTATCGTTTCAATTCGGTTTGGTAAGTTGAATCACGAAAAGAAGACGACAACATGAGAAAATTTTTCAGGGCCGCCGTCATTGAAATAAATTCAGGAGGCAGTGCAGGAGGCCTAAATTTTTCTCCCACCTAGGGAAGAGTTAGCGCACTTGGGTTTCATGCCTATAGCCACACGTTACCAGAAATTCTTTTCCTCGCTTTCTGATTTTTTTGATGAATTTGACTTTTTTTCCCCCCTAAGGCTCTGTTTGCCCTAGGCACATAAAAATTAAAACCCTCCTTCACAACGTCATTTAACATCCTCCTGAATTTTTTGACTAAGCTGGGTGGATTAGTTTTTTTTTTATTAGCGGCTAAAGGACTACCAACAGATTTGTGTACTAATTAATTAGTACACGAATGTGTTAGTAGTGCTTTGGCCGGTTGTAAAACAAGAACTAATCCACCGAGCTTAGTAAAAAAATTCAGGAGGATGTTAAATAGCGTTGTGAAGGATGGTTTTAATTTTTATGTGCCTAGGGCAAACAGAGCCTTAGGGGGGAGAAAAAGTCAAATTCATCAGAAAAATCAGAAAACTAGGAAAAGAATTTCTGGTAACGAACAGTTTAATTTTGAGAGCCAACACTCTCTCTCTCAGCATTTTTTTTTTCGGCATCGATATTTCGTTGGGTGTCAAACCACCTTTGTCAGGAATAGTATCTATCTGTATGGTTTCATCACCTTGTGCCTTCATTCGTGTATTAAAAGACGGAAAGCCAAATGGGCAACAGAAATAGTTTAGATCTGTATTTTGTTATCTGGAAGAGTCGATCTCGCGCCTACACACGGGCGAACGGAGCTAAATGGCAGCTAGTACGAAACAGGCTATTGCATGAAATACAACAACCAACACTTCGCTGTGCCCCTTGCTATTAACATGCAGCGACGGTGCACTCGGCCTATAGCTGCCAACCCAGTTGTTGACCGAGCGCCATATGCTATGCAGGGAGCGCCCCCGACTACTTAACTAATGCGAACCGCTTTGTGCACACGACCCGAACCCATTACGTGATTCCTTAGCCGGAGTCTATTGTTTCGACACGTGTAAGTATACGAATCTAACACTGGATCTTATTCGGTGTTGGGAGTTCGACCTAGCTACTACTAGGCAACCACAACAAAACCTGCGCTACAATACTCGCTACAAAGTTCCCTAGCTTTGTAGTGGCGACAGACAGCAGACTGAGCAAAAAAGCGTAATTTCGTGTCATTTGCATTTGAGGTTACCTGTCTGTCTAGTTAGTCGGACAGGTAACTAGATGACTAATACAGGTAACTTATTAGCAAAGTTTTTTGAGGCTTACTATATACTCTTTTAGCTTTGAGTTGAGCTAGGTGCATGTCGAAGAAATCTGGTCAGTTAAATAAAAAACAAAATAAAATAAAATGCCTGGTTACCTGGTGCTTCAATTTGCAACCTCGCCAGTCCGCCAAATTTTTTTTATAGAATTTTTCCCGTATAGTAGGTGCAATCCTTGGTTCAAATTTATTACGATTTTTTTTTTTTACTTTTTCGTTTGGACAATTGCAAAATTGTTGATGGATTCTTGCAACATTTGCATTTCATAAACATAAATCCCTGAAATAATGTAAAGGTGAATTGAAAAATAAGCCATCAGCGAAAATCATGTACTGGAAACAAGGTAAGACACGTTTATGTACTTACGTTTCATTCAAGTGACGTGACCCGGGTTCGAACCAGCGAATCAGTTATCGCAAGATCACCACCACACCGCCTTTACTGATATCGATAAAGGCCAAGACCAGCTTCCTCGCAAGACCGTTCCTCGCTCCACTTTAGGGGGGGGGGAGATGAGGCTTAATGGCGCGTCGACAGCTTGGTCATTAGCGCCAACCTCAGTCACAGTGCAGTGGGCTTTAGGCCCATCAGCTTTGTGCTCTTCTGGCACTAGTTAGTGACAGATATGCCAGAAATAGATAACAAATTGTATGTATTATAAATAACAACACGGATAAAGAACAAAGTACTACAGTAATTTTAAACATTGCTACAAGATTGTTGTCATTTCACGCTATTTCCAAAATTTGCTATTCTCTCCAAAGTATAGCTTCTAGCAATGAACAAACGTTGGTAGAATAAATAGCTTCTCGCAGCGAGAATTCAAAATCCAACATGGCGTCCATTTCGTGGCTATCGAATCGAAGACAAACCATCGAATGCCGGCATGCAAAAAACAGTCCGTCGTCTTGTACTGCAGTAAAAATTGTTTTCTTGTTGTCATAAAATCGACGCTCAAATGTTGCAAGCATCGTACACCGTGTCACGAGGCACGACGAGAAGATCTGCGTCTGCGTCGTTGCCATAGTTACTAATACGCATAGACAACTCGAAAGCCGCATACTCCGGTAAAGGCAAAAAGCAGCCTTCAGATTTAGTATTGATCAAGTAAAAGCTAGTGAGCGAGAAAACTGTCATTGCGTAAACGCGCCTAATGCAGGAAGAGCACAAAGCTGACGCGCCTGGAGTGGAGCCAGGAACGCAGCTCCTATCTCAGCTGGCCCTGATCGGTATATAAAGGCTCCAAGGTAAAGGTGGTATGGTAGTGAGCTGGTAATGGACTGGTTCGTTGGTTTAAACCCGGGTCACATCACTTGAAAGAAACGTAAGTAAATAAAGGTGGCTTGCTAGAGTTTGTTCCACATTATGTTTGCAGGAAATTGATTTTATGACGCCACGATTTCTTCCAACGCGAGTGCAAAAAATACGTAAATATTCCATTAGTAAATTCTGACAGTGACTGTATATAGAGCAGAGACATTTGCCGCCATATTGGCACCAGTATGGGTTTTACAGGGCCTAACTGCAAGGTGCACTATATAAAAATGGAGGGAAAAACAACGGAAGAGCGGATTTCTTAGGCTTAAAATAACGTTGTTTTCTCCAACAACAAAAATCGCGCGTTTTAGGTCTAAGAAATCACTCTTCACAGCATCGGCTTCATGCAGTATGACGCCCTTCTGTTTCTCTCTGCAGTGCCCCTTGCAGCTAACCCATTAAGGCTCCAGCATAGAGTTATACACAATAATACTACGTCGTGTCACTGCTCTATAGTCACCAAGTGTAACATCTACACTTTTTTGCACTTTTAGTGTAGGGAAACGTGGGGTTATACAGTCAGTTTCCTGCAAACATAATGTGGAACAAACTATAGTAGTGTTATTTCTATTGTATGATTTTTGCTAATGGCTTATTTCCCAATTTACCACTCTCATTCAATCATCGATGAATTACGTAACTTATTGCATTTTGAACTTTTTCACCCTTCCTTATTCTCTTAACACAACGTCCGGTAAAGTATTTTCACTTTCTTGTCAGCAGCAACGAAGGAGGAGACCTTAATAATCCTATTAAGGTCATCTACAACGAATCGTGCTATTAAGTATGTTAAGAAGGATGATGAGTTTAATTCAAGAAGAAAAAAAACGCTGACTGACCTCAAAGTAACATTAAAAAAAAAAACAACCAGGCATTCATCTGTTGCGCTGTAAAGATGTGATTAACACATTAAAAATCTGGTTTTAATGACTAGCTTTTACTGAAGGGGGAGGTAAAACATTTACATGTTAGTTACTGGAACATGTAAGTTGGAAGAGCAATACAGAACATCACTGAACGTCTTAGAAGCTGAAAGATGACAAGTTAAGGGAGGGCACTCTTCCCTCCCCCCTCCCCTTCCTCCGTCAGGGTCATAATTAAAGGGGGGGGGGGGGAAGTGTTGCTTTTGGTGCTGAAGCAGCGGAGTACAACCCGAAAAAGGGCCTCAAGGGTGCCTAACGGTCACGGAAAAAATAAGGTACTATTTTAAATGCATAAAATGTAAACTTTTACTGAAAAGTTGTATAAAAGAATTTCAATTTCGAAAAAAATTATTGTTTTTCTCCTTTTTTAACGGGTCTACAGGGAGGGGCCACAATGAATCTTAAGCACCAGGCCTCTACGAGGCTTAATACGACGCTGCAGGCCCCCCCCCCCCCCCCGAAATTCAAGCCTGAAAATCTTCGTTAATGGGTGGGGCCTATACACGTCTCAAAAGTTTGACCCCACCCCACTATTTTTTTTTTGTCCAACTACTGGTGTAGAAAATGCAACTATGGGAAGCGACATGAAGGAAGGGCGTAAACATTCACAAGGCTACACAACAGAATGCACAATATTTTGTGGAACCAGGTAATTTATATACCTTCAGCGTGTGCTCTCCTTTTGTCAATGTCGCCTCCCAAAGTCGCTTTTTCCTACAACCATTAAGCAAAACGTTATTGTGGTGAGGAAGGAGCGATATTTGAGACACGCTATACAGGGAATCCAAAATATGCCAGAATAGATCTCATAGCTGGCGGGTGAAATACAGTCTTACACCTTTCACTTGCCGAACTGATCAGTCTTCATACAGCTAGGCTGCCACAGTGACCCAAGACCGCTAGATCACAATTTTTTTTTGTATCAAGTTTATTCAAACAACCGTTATGCCTATAAGTTATACCGCACGTCCACGAAACAACAAATCAAAAAACAAAACCAATTCCTACCTTGAAATCAGCCGCATTTGAACCAGTAAAAGTAATGTCATCACGAATTAAATACTCCAACTTGTATAAATTGCACGAATGAAATTAATGGTCTACTTCTCCGTAGTGGCACAATGTCTCAAAACACTGAATGCCTGGCCAGAGGCTTGTAGCCAATTTTGAGAATTTAAAACACTGTACGTGCTCAAACAAACTCTTTTAGCGTGCCATACCGAGCCAAATAGCTGGCAGCTAATGGCACTAAAGTGAAAGTGGGAAAGCAGGTTTTGAGCCGGTTGCAGAGTAGCCTTAAGGCATGAAACAACTATTTATAAGTGCGCGTAATTCCGGCCAGCAATATTCTGCCATTTGTAACATCCTCTTTTTTTTTTTTTTTTAATGATTGGGTGGTGCATGCAGACAGCGAAAATTCTAAATACGAAATCGCCCAATAAATATAAATTGATGGCACGATGACGCAGACTGCGGTTGCAGTTGACTAGGCTTCAACACCCGGGTTCACACGGCACGGTTTCAGCGATGAGCGGTCGTGGTGGCTGAACACTGGCAGCCAAAGGGCAGGGCCGTAGGAAGCGGTGTGTCGGAAGCCACGGCCGCAACGCTTTCTGAACCTTTTCACGCTACATCAATTCTTAGTTATGGCAAAAACGTCAAGCGAGTCTGTGAAAACAAAATGTGTTAAAGGACGCCCACCAAGTATTCGTCATTTGCAACCACGATAGTAATTCTGCGATATAGTAAGCAAAATTGAAAAATCTTAAAATTGTTTTGGCCGCTTAGTTAGCTAAGCCACCAACTGTCAAGATGCAGCAACTATACTTTTTTGGCCGCTATCTAATTCTGTCTAGCCCCTACTCTCAACAGGCGAAAGAACACACGAATAAATTGCTTTGTACACAACAAACGAACCACGTGCCTCCTTATTATTGAGTGTAAAGTTGGTACGCCCACGTGCACCAGAAAGCAAGCGGTAGAGTTAAGCCTAATGGCATCACGGGCGCCATTTTCTATAATATATCGACCATTTTGAAACGCAGGTTTTGAACCGCTAGATGGGCGCCATCGAGTGACAGTGATATCCTTAACCTTGTCCGCTTGCTCTCTGGTGCACATGGACGCACCAACTTTACACTCAATAATTAAGGAGGCACGTGGCTGGTTTTTATTGTGTTAAAAGAAATTTCTTTGCGTATTCCTTCGGTTGTTGAAATCAAGTGCCTCATAGAACTAAATAATGGTAGACGGCGCTAAATGCTGCAACCTGTCATTCGGTTTTAAATAAGCACCTTTGAGATCAACACTTAAGTTTTTTCTTAAACTTTTCTTTAAGATCACCACTTAAATCTTAGATCACAACTTTTAAATCACTTTTAAATCACCCTTTCTCAGTTAATGCAGAAACGGTCAACTAATGTTTAACAAAATAAAACTTCAACAATTCTGCTAAGCTTCCATTATTTGAAACATGAGTAACAACACTTAACAAACCTAAATAATGACGTGTTATTTATATGTAACCGTATGATTGAGTCCTCTCTCCAGCAAAACTAAAACTATTAATTTTTCCGTTTCTATTCAATATATTTCGACCAAACTTGGGCAGATAGTAGATAGCAACTTTTCCCAACTTTACACCAACTTTTATGCAATTCCGTGCAAGAGTAAACGTAGGGAGCCACACGTAAATTTGAAAACTGTTCACTTCTTGTTGTTGTTCTTGTTCTTGTTCTTGGCTGACAAGGTTTCAGAAAAAACTACTGCACCTACCTAAAATCTGAAACATGATCTGAGCCAGAAATTTTCCTGGTCTTCAACCTTACAGGGACCACTTTTGCGATTGGTCAATCCATTCCGGAGTTACGGGACCCTAAACGATCATTTTGATTGTTTTACATTGTTTTAACCATTGTATTTAGGGAACAATGCCACTCAGCAAACTCCAGATTCATTCTTCGTGCACGTGTTATGTCTTTGCTAAAAAGTTGATTGTTGAACGGCAATATACGTTGTGTATTGTGTATTATATGTTGTAAGTGGCAAATAGGAGCGTGCGGTTACGGACCAGGGCTCCTGAGAATAAAATGAAATGAAATGAAATGAAAGAATCGGTGTTCCAGCTAAACGCATATATTTTTAAACCAAACTAAGCTGCGTTGTTAACTCGAAATTGACAGCTAAAACCGATGGAATTGCGTATTTATTTCGCAGATGCAGGCTTTCAGAGCTGACTTGAATTCTTTCAAAGTGGCTAGCAACAATCGACCGTACCTTTGTAGCGCGACGCCATAGCCGTAAAAAAGGTACACGGATTACAAACAAAAACGTCAAGTGTGCCGTAAAAAAGGGGTTATATGATTGAATTTTCACTTGTTAAAATGTACACGGATAAAAATTGATGATTTTTAATTGAAATAATCAAATGTACAATTGAGAAAATTGCATCTGTTTGTTGTGCTTTACGAATCATATATTTAAAACGTAAAGCACAACAGCACTTAAACAGATGCAAATAAATCTATTCTCAATTATTTCAATTAAAAATCGTCAATTTTTATCCGTGTACATTTTAACAAGTGAAAATTCAATCATATAACCCCTTTTCTTACGGCACACTTGACGTTTTTGTTTGTAATTAATTATATTAACTTACAAAAAATAGTAATAATTTTTAAACTGCAAAGATTTGTCTGAAATAAAACAACAAAACTGCCACATAATTGTGAAACCTGTCTTGGTAAAGGATTACTAAGAAAAACTTCAAAAAATTGCTTGATATAAAGTCTTGCAACGGGATCTCGGGAAGCCCAAAAAAAGGACGCTAGATAGCTGTAAAATGCTTTAGCTTACGTGACTCCCGCTCCGGACTCCATCCCCTAGCAACAGCTCGATAGCCTCACTAATCTTGATCACGTTCCTATGGCTCTGAAAGCGCCTGAGTACTGGGGCACTTGGGGTACGTGCCCTCCACCCCCGACGCTAAGTTTCTTTGCCCTCTAAAATTACGAAGAAAAAAAACATTAAATAAATGCTATTCGAGGATTGCAATAATGATTCCGGGGTTCCAAGTTCAGTAAGCACCATTCGCTATCTAGACACACGCTAGTGTGTCGCGCTAAGTTAGGCAACAATCATCACAACAAACATCACATCAATTGAATTTGAGAGTGGTTCGGCCCTTCAAAGGGGTGATATCAACACTCCAAAACTAACGAAATAAAACAAATTACAACAAAATTAAAACCAAACCAAAAACCTATAAAGAGGTGACCAAGTTGAGAATGGTTCGGCCTATAGGCAAAAGGCAGTATCAAATTGTGGAAAACCAATTTCTTGTTGACGTGCCACTTTATTACACATCTGCACGGTAGTGGAGTTGAGTCTAATACACAATTTTAAAATAAGGAGTGATATCATATCAAAAACCAAAACTGGTAAAAGGGCCCGCCAAGTTCCGAATGGTTCGGCCCTTCAAAGGAATGATATCAACACACCAAAACATTCGCCAACTTAATCGCACTGAATAATACTTTGGACGTTAACTGAAAACTTGAACATTGCTACCAAAAGTAGCAATGTTCTAGTTTTCATTTAACCTTCGAACTATTAAGCGGTGCGATTAACTTGGCGAATGTTTTGGTGTGTTGATATCACTCCTTTGAAGGGCCGAACCATTCGGAACTTGGCGGGCCCTTTTACCAGTTTTGGTTTTTGATATGATAGTTTTTACCGGACACTTACTTTTTGGGGATCTTGAATGCAGGAGTCGGAAAAAATATTGGTTCCCTTTACATTTACAACGTCCGTTGAAAATGGTGCAGTTTATGTTTTTTGTAGTGCTCTTCGCCCTTTTTTCGTTGGTGCCTCCTCCCCCCTCCCCCTACCCACATGAAAGCCTGAGGGCGTCTATGGTGGTAAATCTACTCCTCAGCCGCATTATTTTGTCATTTTTCAGCTGCATTTTTTAGTGAGTTAGGCACTCTGTTCCACATTGTTTTATTTATTCTGAGTTTGATATAGAACCGCATCTTTATTGGAACCATTGCAAACGCAATTAATTACTGGATTAAAATACAGAAAATGGATGTAAAACATTACCGCCGCCAAATTGTCGAGGATATAGAGAAACAAAAATGTACTGTTTGGTTTGAACATGTTTGGTTTGAACATTTCTGCAGGCTGTCCTTTTTTTGATTGGTAAAGGCGCTTTTGACTGGCAACTTAACAAACCCCACGTATTATCTACAATTGCTGACATTTTTTTTCCAAACAAACGTTAACAAATTGGAAACGCATGAGAATTTGTACATTTACCCAAGGTTTGTCAATTAATCCTGCCTGATTTACACATCTACTCCCTTAACACTAGGAAAAATGGTGCACTGGCCAAGTTAAGAATGAATTCCCTACCTATTAAAGGCACTGTTTGGAGGAGACAAGCTAACCTGCCAGTCAGTCTGGTGATGTTCAAAACTGAGCCGGTTCAGCCATACAGGCATTAAGTTGCTTCGGCTGACTTAAGGCTCAAAGAAATTAATTTTTAAAATATAAAAAAAATATAAATAAATGCGACCTTTGTAATTGTAATAAAGCTGAAACTGTTTCTCACATTCTGTTCGAATGCCCTATTTACAAGGATTGTAGAGCTAAAAAAAAAGTGGTCAATCTAAGGGCCCCCAGAACACAGCAGCCAAGCTGCGCGGCCAGGTCGCTGCGGCCAACAAGAATGCTTACGGTGTATGTACAACGCGCACTTGGTGCAGCGGCCAGCCTGTCGCCGCGGCCACTGGGATCCCGGGCGGCGTGCAGGAGGCCACAGGGCGACCATACTTGCTCCTCGTTCATTTTTCACCACGTGATCGAGAATTATCAATGAAAAACGGAAGTGGCTGCGCGGCACGTCGCCGTGTTTTTTGGCCGCTGCGACCCCTGGCCGCACGAACGGGCCGCTCAGTGCGCGGGCGCCCTTAAAAATGTACCTATTGACACCATATTGTGTTCTTACACATCCAGGGATCTGATTGTTAACAATTTACTTAGGGTCTTGTCTACCACAAATGTTTTGCCCGCTTCATGAGTAGGGTGCCAGACCTTCAGCACCAATCACTTGTTTTCAATTTTTTTTTAACTCCCACCCTCCTCGACGCTGGCTGGCTCCGTTGGTAAGAGCTGCACTGTGCTTACTGCAATAAATAAATTGAATAGAACTACGGTGCAAGGTTGCGTGAAGGTTAGCACGACAGCCTTACGTGAAAGAGGTCCTTGGTTCGAGCCTATACCTCTGTTGTCACCCCTGGCACTTTCGGGAAGAGGAGGGCCGTGTGGATGCCTCGTGCTTGTCTCGATTGTGGTGTGTAAAAAATAAATCCTAAGAATTTACGATTCGGATTACCTAACAAAATTGTCCTTTTCGCCCTCTGGCACCATGGCTTCAGGTGGAAGCGCAACAAACCCAGGGCTCCCAGTGCTCCTATATTTCCTATTTTTTTATAGGATTCCTATAAAGATCCTATAAACTGTGAAATGCTTCTATATTTCCTATATTTCTTTACTCCGAACAAAAATAATGCTCTGTTCGCGGTGTGTTTCCTTGTTACGATAGTTATTTGGATCCGAAAATAATTGGAAGATCGATCTTCCCCCTCCGCTCCTCTGCAGCATGATACGAAAACAGAACGGTCAAACGGCCAAACACAGCCAAGTACGGACCGTGTGTGGGCACTCAAAAAGTGGTTTGTTTTTTCTTATTGTATTGTAGGAGAAGAAAAACGTATTGGGTGGCAGCCATAACCCACTGCATCTTGGCTAATAATTCCTGTAAGCCTCCTGCAAATTTTGTTTGATTTTTCTATAAAGCTCCTCTTTTTTAACAAAAAAAGTGCTGTATTTCCTATTTTTTTATCTGTTGGCCATTAGTCCTCCAAGGTTTAAACGAGCTTTCGTTTTAGTTGCGGTCAGCCACACATTTTTCAGCCACAACCGACAAACTACAGGGTACTTAAAAAAAACGCTACAAGTCGAATTTTTCTAAGTCCATCAACCATTCCCCGTCACTATAACCCTTATCCCTGACTTCAGTAAAGAAATCAAGAAAGTTATTCCTGACCGCAGGAAAGAAAACTTTTATTTGCATTTCAAATAAGAACGTAAAAGGTAACAAAAGCATGTGACAACTCTGGTTGGTAGGGGGGGGGGGCCGGAGACCAAAAAAAAAATAAAAGCCCCAAATAGATTTCAAGTAAAAAGAAACAAAAAAAAAGCATTTATTTGGCCTTCAAATAAAATAGATAAAATAAAAGCATTTACAGTATTTAGATTTCAAATAAAAACGCAAAAGGAACGTATCCACGCCTTAAACGAAGATATCCTGATCGACGCACTCAGTTCTGTGAGGAATTCCTAGATTTCAAATAAAAATAAAGCAAAAGAAAAAGCGCATGTGGAACCCTGGGGAGGACTTTGCCACGGTCCCTCGTCCCACTGCCGGGTCAAATGGGCTAACCTCTAGAAGGCTGACGTTTGACATTTTGTTTCAAACCAGCGTTTTGTTTTCATTATCGATGAAAATGCTTTAAGGTCAGAAATCGTGATGTTACATATTTATTAGTAACTATGTAACTTCACGATTTCTGACTTGTAGATGTTATGTTAAACATAGATAGTTATGTTACGTGAGAAAAATTACGATCTAAAATGCTTTAAAGTCAGAAATCGTGATGTTACATAGTTTTTTTTTAGTAACTATGAAATTCACGATTTCAGGCCTTAGAGCATTTTGGGGAGGGGGAGGGTTAATATGCGATTTAGGGTATCCATTTTATAGCACTTTACGCAATTTTATTAAGATCAAGACTTTTGGGTAGTGTCTACTGCAGAGTCCGCCACTATGGCAAAGTTCACAACTATTTTAGTGTAGCGTGACACTACTAAACACTAAAAACCGTGACGCTAATAAAAAAAAAAACCGTGAAGATTCGTAATCTTAGCATACAACCATTAATTGAAAAAGTTGTCACGCGTGATTTCAGATGTAAATTAATTTCTGATTAATGTGTACCTGCCCTGAATAATCATTAGAACGACAAACAGTGTCGAGCTAATGATGTCAGACTAACTTCTGTCTTTGAAAGCCATTATCAAGAAAACCCTTTGCTGGTTTTTTTTTTTTTTCGATTCGTGAAGATTCGTAATCTTAGCATGTTAGTTAACTATGTCTCATGACTGGTTTTCAGCCGTTAAATGAAAAAAGTGACGCACGTGATTTCAGACGTGAATTAACCTCCCTTAATAATCAGTAGCGTGCACAGAAGTCCGAGAGGGCACTCTGAGGTTTTTTTCTTTAAAACTTTTTTTTTTTTGGCTTGTCACTGTCTCTTTTACCCTTTTCTACCTCTAATTTCCTCCTCCTTTCTTGCATGCCCTATTTAGGCCTCAAAGTCCTTTATCCTGGCTTGCAGCCCCAACACTTATCAGTGCAGGAAAGCAAAATAGGGCACATTTTTTTACCCAAAAGGGCACGTTTTCTAAGATGTCAGTGTGACCTTAGAGCAATACACTCACTTCGTTTCGGGAGGAGCAAACTCCCACGGACAGCAACAAACAATTTCGTTATTTAGTGACGTCATCATCAACTAGGGGGGGACAAGAAGGGTGCAGGTACAAACAGGTGGAAACGCGTGTTGTTACTACGGTGATTTATTCAGGCAAACACGACTTTTTTTCTACACACACCGAACCTTCATGAAACCGAAACTTTGTCGTTCCAACAACGGATAAGACTCACTACAACCTAGGACGATATAATGGTAAACTGCGCCAGCGCCAGTAGCCATCTTGTTCCGATTTCGTAAAAGTTTCGGTTGTCCCACGTACGGTCCCAACAAGCCACCGTACGTTAAGATCACACAGCTTAAAAATGGCCGGCGAACAAGGCGAGCGTGGGAGAGCGAATTTCGTTTAGGTTGAATTGTGTTAGCTAACATCTGCCATTTGCGGTGTGTAAAAACACCACGAATTGTTTTGGCAGTTTGCGACAGCGCAATGTTTATTTGCCGGCATCTTTGAACTCCAATGTCGGCCGGCTTAGGCCGCCCGCGCACTGAACGACTTGGCCGCGCGGCCAGGTTGCTGCAGCCAATGAAAATGATTAGTGCGTGGTTTTACATAAACGGTAAGCATTCTCATTGGCTGCAGCAACCTGGCCGCGCGGCCAAATCGTTCAGTGCGCGGGCGACCTTAAGCTACGATTTCCAGCACCATGTTGTCTGTGCTACTGCAGTCCTTGCGCTCTTTGTACTAGCAAGGCCCTTCTGTGAAGTTACGTTGCGACTGTACTAGAGTTTCTACCCCCAGGTGTGACTAATTTTGATCTTTGAAAGCCAATATCAACTAAACCGCTTGCTTGGTTTATTGTTTGTTTGTTTTTGAACTTAAAGGAGGATTGCCACCAAATGACAAGCTGCAGCATCTACAGCCATTTACCGATATCTAGTTCTGGTTTATCCCTTACTATCAACAAGCGAAGGGACAATCAAATAAATTTCTTTTTGTGACACATACAAGCCGCGTGCCTCCTTAATTATTGAGTGTTGGCGCGTCCACGTTGGAGCAAGTTATAGTAAAGTTAAGCCTAACGACATCACGTACGATTTTTTTTTTTTTCATATATGGACCGTTTTGAAACGCAGATTTTGAACCGTAAATGGGCGCCATATAGTGACAGTGATATAGTTTTAACCTTGACCGCTTGCTCCCTGGTGCACGCGGACGTAACAATTCTACATTCAATATTTGAGTAGCCTAGGCACTTGGCTTGTTTGTTGCGCAAAAAGAAATTTTTTCGCGCATTCCATCGCTTGTTGAGATCAAGTAAAACATAGAACTAAATAAAGGTAGACGGCGCTAGATGCTGCAACATGTCATACGGTGAATAGGCACCCTTCAGATTTATAAATAAAGCATAGAATGTATGGGCAAAATTTCAAATGAATCGGACAACCGGTTCAAAGGTTTAAAAAAAAAACAGACAGGCTGAAAGACAGACATTGTCATAGTATTCGCACCGCCTTCGGTTACTGAAGGTCGTTTGGTTCGAACCTAGATCTGTGACAAGTTCTGGTGGCAGAAATTCACCCCAAAAGTGGGAATCATTGTTAAATTACGTAACATATGATGCTATATGTAAAGAGCTTTTCTTCTCCCTTCTATCTGGGTACACTCAAGTGGACCAAAACAAATTCATGGTGGACCAAAGGTCTGCAGTCAGCAGTATATTGGTAATAGATTCCATGTATGAAGCATCTAGCGCATACTGGGTACCTCGTGATGACGTAATGGGTACTTGCAGTCAATCTGTTATCCATACATTTTGTTTCTTCGTATCTCTGGCAATTTTGAACCGATTTTCATTCTTCTCTTTTGATAGTTATCCTGTTACCCCCACAACGTTCCAATTTACACCTAGGATGCTTTGATTACTTTAGAAGTTAGTAGTGCAATAAATTTGAAAAAGCCTCTCTGTGATCAGGTTATTCATTCCCGATGCAGAATGCAAAAACAAAAAGGAGCCAAATGGTAAGGCATTTTAACAATGTCAGTAATTTTTATGCTTTTAAGAAACTTCGTTTGAGAAGTTTTCATAACGGCAGCAAATTCCGTACTTCTTTGTTCAGCTTCAAGGCAAATAATTGTTCACACTTGGGGGGGGGAGGGGAGAGAACACTGGCTAGGAGAACGATTTGGGGTTGATGAGAGCATTGTGTAATACAAACCAATTATCTTGACGCGAAAAAGTGGGCCTTCTGATGTCAACAGAAAAAAAATCGAAGTGCTTGCAATTGCATGAGTTTACTGTCAATCTTAGGTATTGGGAGGGGCAAGTGCCCCCTTTTGCGCCCCTCTAGGTGCGCCACTGTCCTAATGTCTACTACTGCTAATGTCGATCTATTTAAATGATATTCCACATCAACATACTGCCTACTCCGGACTTTTGACAGCCCTGTATACATTACACTTGCTTGTGTGGAGAGTTTTTAATGGTTTTGATAGTTTCGGCCACTCCGAACTTTGATCTCCAGGTAGATAGATGCAAACAAAAGATTTTTTTAAATCCGATTTTCTAATACACAAACTCTTATCGTCGCATCCGGGGGATTACAGCGAAGTCAGGAAGCGGCTGTCTGTTAGGATTTTGTTTTAAGAAAAGAATGGAATACATTTTTTTTTCTATTTATTTGACTTGCGAATCTTTGACGTCCGCCCAGCGGGAATGTTAATTATTTATTGTGGTAAAAAAAAATTTCGATTAAATTTAGATCACATGTGCTTTTTAAATTTTTTTTTTTACGAATTATTTAAATCTACTTTTTGACTTGTACGGGTTAGTTTCTCTTTACAGTTTCATCGTCATTCAAATCCCAGTGAATAAAATCTATGTTGTTACGTAGTTCGGGCTTAGGATTATTGTGTGCGCCGCGTATCTTGAGTTCTTCTGTTATTTTACCAGCGGCTGTGTCTTCCTGGAGGGAGCGGCTTTAATCGATTGCCGCCATTGTTTTTGTAGCTATTTTGGATATCAACAAGGCACTCCGCTACCAAAAACATACAAACGATTATTTGTGTCCATGCTGGGGCGAACTCAAGATAGGCTGCGGACACTGTAGGTTATGATTTTTTGTACAATTTTTTTTGCGTCTAACGTGCAACCATCGCCGACTCTACATGACGGCCAACTTCATAACAGCTGGCTCTGGTCCTACTAGCCACAGACGGGGGGGAAGCTCTTATGCGTTGTGGGCATTCTGCATTGTTTTTTTCATTAACTGTTCTTTTTCAGCGTGTACTTGTGACAGTGAATCTCTTGAATCCCCCCCCCACCCACTCAGCAAAAATGAACTGTAGAAACAATTTTTTTTCATGAATTTTGCGATCTTACTTTTCTCCTATGGCAAATTATTTTTACTTGCGCGATTTATAGTGTATTTCTAGTGTCGTGGTCATTAAATCCCAAAGATATTAGAAAACAAAAATGAACTCGTCTGATGCTTAAGGTAAGGATTAACTAATCCGCAGTCAAAACAGCAAAGGAACACAAATAAACTTTCCTGTAAGGTTTCAAATACTGCAGTGTTGCTGTACTGTTTAGTCTTAAATTAAAGACGGGAAAGCCAAAGGCTCACAAGAAATAACTAAATACAGATGCAAACCTATTTACGTTGCTTTTTGGACTTATATGTCAGACTCCCTGAGCGGTAGGACCTTGGCCTTTGGTTTCAAAGGTCCTGGGTTCGATTCCCCGCTCAGGCAGTCTGACAAAAGGCAACGTAAATAGGTTTGCATCTGTATTTAAGTACTGTTTAGTCCACGTGAAACCTTACTACTGTATACTCAAATGTTTTTACCATTTTCACTTTCGCACACAATGCATCAGCTAATGATTGGTGCATTCTATTGGCTAAAAGACATTGCTGGAAAACGTTTAAAATCTAATCGTCTCAGTGTGCTTACCACACCTCTACTGGTAATTCAGGGTTCGTGGGAGTCCTTGAATACCTGGAAATGTTCTGGAAAGTAATAATGAAATTTCATGCCTAGAAAAGTGCTTAAAAATTTTGAAAAATGATTTAAGTATCATCAGTAGGGTAATGAACGGAATGTATAGACGGCGTGATTGATGAACACCGAAAAAATGTAGCCTAGAGGGTAGTTGGGTGTGTAGCCTTACATTAATCTTCCTTTGGTTGGGCATGAAAAGTTTTCGGATCAGTTAAACCTTACCTTAAGCATCAAACGAGTTTGTTTTTGTTTTCTAATTCGTGCTACTTAGGAGTACCATGCAGTTTAGATCAGCTTGGTTTAATGTTTTGTATCTTTATCAATATACGGTTTACACAAATCAATGGAAACAAACCCTTTAATCGTCAGTCTACGTCTTGCAGCTGGCTTTTGCCGATTGGCATTGTCGAATAACGACAACGATAATAACAATTTCAATCCTAAAGCAAAATTATTAAAAAATTGTAAATAAATAAACGAAATAATTCAAAACTCACGTTGAAGACCAGCTACAGTTAAGAGAATCGGCTGTGGTCGTTGCCGAGTTTCTTTCTGATCCATCCGGCAGTTTAGGTTGGTGAGGTGAGTGGGCGTCATCAGCTATATTGATGAACAATACACCCTTCGACCTATAACTTTGTCTTCTAGACAGGCACCGCAGCAATCGACGGCGGAAACGACGCCATGTTTACTGGCTAGGTCGTTGGGTGCACGGACGAATGGATGTGGGTCATGCTTCCTTCCTACCTAACGAAGGAGGACAAGGCGATCGGGAAAATGAAAGCGAACTCTTGCCTCGAACTAACGCCCTAGGCTATTTTGTGCAAACCGGATTTTATTAAGAGAAAACAATACCGGAGAAAGATGTTTAACAGTAGAAATTCGAATTATTAACTTTCTTTCGTGGTCTTAATTTTTTTGGCTTGGTACAGATTTTGAACTTTGGTTTAACGCTTGCACATCAGTTTGGCATTTTTGTACTTGGATTTAACACTTTTGTAGTTCAATTTAACGTTCTAGATTTCAAATTAACACACTTGCCTTTGGATTTAACACAATTGCACTTGAATTTAACACTTACGCACTTGAAATTAAAGCATTGAAACAAACTCCTCGAAATATTTAATGTTTTAATGGCTAAACCAAATTATGTAAATAAAATCTACCCTAAAACAAAACTTGTTAAGGATTCCCGCCAAGCTTTTCGGCCGTGTGAAGTCGTGATATCAAACGCCAAGCTCTTTCGCCAAGCTAATCCCACCGAGTAATAGTTCGACGGTTAAATGAATTATATGAAAATTGCTTACTGCGTAATTTTAAATTATTTCATTTAACGTTTGAAGTATTAGTCGGTGGGATTAGCTTGACGAAAGAGTTTGGCGTTTGATATCACGACTTCACACGGCCAAAAAGCTTAGCGGGAATCCTTAACAAGTTTTGTTTTGGGGTAGATATCAGCTGTTTTTGGTCCAAATTGATGAAATCCATTTGTTTTTCTTAGTAATTGTGAGATGGAATCACCAATCTAGTTTTCTGGTCCATTTCCTTTTTTTTTTTTTTTTTGTTGGCTTTCGTTACATTTTGAGGACAGCAGTCACCTTTTTTATATGACAGCATTTTAGATTAGATTGTTTAAACAGATTTATTAAATGTTTATTTAATGTTTGTTTAATGTTAGTAGTTAACGCTCGTAAAACCCTTTGAAAACCCTTTCTTTAATGTTCAGTTTGGCATTGTTGCATAATAACAATGTTTAAAACAATGTAAAACAATCAATTTGGTCGTTTGGAGCTCCCTAACCCCGGAACCACAGAAATGTCCATATGAAAAGGGTACATCTCCAGAGCAATACCTGTAAAATGAGCTAAGAACCAGCTTTATTCACCGTATGAAAGAATTTATTTTCGTGATACAAAAACAGGCGCTAGTAGTACGTTAGGCAAATATCAACGTTATTCACGTCGTTTTTTCAACAAGAAAACGGTAAGCTGTGTCCTTAATAGTGACTTTTATGTTGTCAGGCGACCAAAGTCTCCAGATTAAGCAAGTTTCAGCCTTTTCAGTCGCATTGTTATTTATCCTCACATGGCTGAAAACAGCCAAACTCCCTTTGCTGTAAAGACACGTGTCTAGTGGTCGCCATATATATATTTTATCTAGATGTTATAGTTTATCTTGGCGGGCAGCACACTAGCGTGTGTCTTGATGCACCCCAAAACAAAACTCGGCCGTGTGAAGTCGTGATATCAAACGCCAACGGTTGGGAGGACAAAATGAGATCGGTCGCAGGGGGTTAAAATGTCTCTCCCCTTCCCCCCCCAAAAAAAACTATATACATAATATCCGGTCCCTCCCTGAAATCGCCAATTAATATACTTAGTCGGCAACGATAGGACGTAAATTTCGACATTCACACAGAATAAAAGTAAACTTCGTTTAAATAAAACATACCGTGTGGGTATTTTGCCGCAGCAACAGTTATTGATCATAACGTGCAGTCATTGGCGCCAGTGT